>RJWK010001516.1:41376-79882 GCA_004363435.1 Platanista minor
GCCGCTTGGTGTCCACACGTTTGTTCTCTACATCTGTGTCCCTATTTCTGCCCTGCAGACCGGTTCATCTGTACCATTTTTCTAGGTTCCACATATATGTGTTAATATACGATATTTATTTTTCTCTTTCTGACTTACTTCACTCTGTTTGACAGTCTCTAGGTCCAGTCACGTCTCTGCAACTGACAAAATTTCATTCCTTTTTATGGCTGAGTAATATTCCATTGTATCTATGTACCACATATATTTGAATCTGTTACAATATTGCTTCTGTTTTATGTTTTGGTTTTTTAGCTGCGAGGCATGTGGGATCTCAGCTCCCCGACCAGGGAGCGAACCCGCACCCACTGCATTGGAAGGTGAAGTCTTAACCACTGGACCACCACGGAAGTCCCAGGACTATACACCTTTTATTTTCAAGCTGGAGCAAGAAAACAGGTTCAAAACAACACAGAATCAGCTCACATTGTTCTTTCCCTCAGGCAGAGCGTGTATCAGATGATAATGCTCATTTTCCTCCCCTGTGCACTTTTACAGTCAGAAACCCTGGTAGTGAATCTTCGAGGGGCCAACACGGGAAACGGTGCTTTGCCTACAAGCCTAAATCCTTCCTGGTGGGTGTGGTGGTTTGCTGAGGTATAACAAGCTTTCAAGAAAAGGAAAGCAGAGACAAAAGATGAAAGGGAGAAGAGAAACCAAGTCAGTAAAGAATGTTGACTGGTTTCCTAGCTGGTGAGAGCCACCAAATCCCTTTCCTGGTTCCAATGCAAGACAAACAGATTCACAAGGAAGGAACTGTACTTAGCAGCGGACTGAGGCAGTCTTAGCCTGCACAGCCAAACCCCGCTCAGAACCTTGGCCAACTTACCTGGGTTACTTCACCAGCCCTGTCTACCTTCTTCTCCCCCCACAGCCTCCAGGCATTAAACTGCTTCTGAGCAGCTGAGCTCAGCCCTACCCTAAGCCACAGAAAGCAGCCATCTGCACATCTCCATGTCACCAGTAAACCCTTCACAGTGCGCCGGTGTCATCACGGTTGGTAATCACACTCCTATGTCTTTCAAAGGGCAGCTTCAGCTTCTAAAATTTAATTTTCTAATTTTTGCAACACACCTGTGAGGTAGGGAGATCCAAGGTATTTCCCTCTAATTGAATTTTTTACGTGTTAAAGGTGATTCAACCTTGTGTGGGTTTCCCTTTTTAATATTCAGAAATGCCCCAAATATATTATGATTGAATGAGGTGGGATGTCTCCCCTCAACTGAGGTGGATTTCCCTGGAGAGAGCCTCCTGTCAAGGCCAAGTGCCATTCTAAACTGTGAGGCACTACATTTAGTGTCGGCTCTAGTTCCTTTTCGAGGACTACCAAAGAAGAGGGGCCTTTGTGGAGAGTGCTTGGGGTAGAGAAGTAGTGCCAGAAGGAATAGGGTCTGGGGGGCTCTTAGGAGAAAACACGGGAGCTGCAACCTACTAGCTCAACAAGGAAATAGCACCATCCATCAAGCACCACGATGGGAAAGATTTTAGAAGACCTGGGAACCCGTGCAACTTTGGTTTTATGCCCCTTGTGCTTGTATTGGGATCAGCAATTGAATCCCTGTCCTGCAGGAGACCCAGCACCAAGTGGAGAAGCTGGGGAGACCACGCCGCAACCCACAGCCCTACGATGAGCCACAGCTCGCCAAGGTTCTCCTCAAAGCGGACAGTATCCCAATTCATCACTGGGATTGACATATATACACTAATACGTATAAAATGGATAGCTAATAAGAACCTGCTGTATAAAAAAAATAAATTAAATTAAATTAAAAAAATTTTTTTTAAAAAGCGGACAAATTCTGAGAGGAATGCCAAGTAAGCCCTGAGCCAGAGAAACAACTCAGGCTAAAAGCAGACTGAGCTGTGGGGTTCTAGGACCCTCAGTTTTATGGTGTGACTGGTGTAGAGTCGCCATCACACTGAAAGGAGGTAAAAGCCCAGTGGGTTGTGGAGCGTGGAGAAACAACACCCTTCTTGGTCAGAAGAAAACCAATTTTTTCAGCTCTTCAGTCCTGGGAGGTTTCAAGCTATTAAAGGTATATAGCAGACACTTGATGTGTATGTCCATCTGGACTCCATCCTTGCTCTTTTGGTAATAGCACCTTTATTTTCCCTGTGGAAACTCTCCCCTATTCTCAGCCACCCCACTCTCCGTCTCGGTGTGGACAAGTACCCCAGCCTCAGTCAATTAATGCTGCTGGGCAACAGTGATTGGTAAAGGCTGGAGCATGTGAACGATTTGGGATCAAAGAGAGAATTGCTTAAGACTGTGTCAGCTGTTGGTAAAGAAAAGCTCTGTTCCCCTTGGACTTGTACCCGTGAGGCTGAAAGTCTGAAGTTTCAGGGACTAGGCAAGGTAAAACTGGATCCTCCTGACACCCTTTGGGTTCCTGAATCAGCTCTGCTCCTGGACTTTCCAGTTAAGCAGTCAGAAATAGTTCCTTTTCTGTTTCAGCTGGGTGCAGTCTGGTTTTCCATCACTTGCACCTAGAGATCCTAATACAGAACAGCATCAAGTTAAAGAAAAGAGCGCGGGGGACTCGTACAAAAGCATAAAATTAAAAAATGAGCAAGCAGATTAATTTAACTAGAGTGAGGGTCCATATAGGAGAGTAATGAGAAAACCATATGATCGTCTCAATAGATGCTGAAAATGCATTGGACAGACTCCAACACCATATGTGATTTTTTTTTTAAACAAAAGACTTAAGGAGAAATGGATGGCTACTTCCTTATCATAATCAGGAACATCTATTTTAAACATCATACTTAGTGATGAAACAGTAAAGGCATTCTAATTAAAATTAGCCACAAAACGAGGTCGATAGATAGAACAATTTATAGATTTGATATTTGCACAAATTCCTGAAATGATTATTTTTTTTCTTTTGTTCTTGGAACTTTACCAAATGGTTTTAAAGGTCATGGGGAAAAAAAGCAGATGAGAACCGCTAAGACTTACTCTAAAAGATATTAAAATATGTTTTAGTACAACAACAATACAAATGGTATATTACGGTATAAAAATTGACTGTAAAATGAATCACTGGGATTGTTCAATAAATTTGGTTTATGAAATTGATGATTTGGCAGGAAATGAAGTTAACTTTTATTTATTAAATATTTAATATTTAGCTGAACTTGCGATAAGTACAAGCTTTCTAAAATTAAAAGAAATAGAAAAATAGGAAAGACAAGAATGTACAGGAAGATATTGCACAGGAAATGATTAGTAAGTTACCTGGGCTATATACGACACATCCTAGGAAAACATAAAGATAAACATCAAACGGGAGAAAAGAATTACAACAAATATCTGAAGCTTAATATTCTCCATATATAAACTTATTTTTTCCAATTCAAGAAAGACAATATGTATTTACTAACAGAATCCTAACTAAAGGAGATGAGATGATCATTCTCAGGGCAAGAGATAAATTGCAAATGATCAATACAGGAAACGGGAACTCCTGCAATCTGCTAAGGGGAAAGAAAACTGTTTAAACCTTCCTGGAAAGCAATTAGGTCCTGAGTGTCAAGAACCTTCAAGAGTTCAGACTTTTTGACCCAGTGATTCTGCTCTAGGATGCATCCTGAGGATACAATCAGAGGTCTAAACACACCAGTAAGAACAAGATAGTTCAGGGTGGCTTTACAGAAAACAACAGAAATGGACCCAACTGAATAAATAAATTTTAATACATCCATTTCCATTTTTAAAAAATCACCAAGATATTTTCTAACAAATTTTGAAAGTTATATAGTTTGAAACATTATAAAGAATATTATTTATTAAATGTAGGTGATATAATTATAGGTTATTTTCATTACTGTGAAAGTTTTTTTCAGATCCTACATATAAGTGAAATCATATGGTATTTGTTTTTCTCTGTCTTATTTACTTAGCATAATGCCCTTGAGGTCCATCCATGTTGCTGCAAATGGCATTATTTCATTCTTCTTTATGGCTGAGTAGTATTCCATTGCGTATATATACCACATCTTCTTTATCCATTCATCTGTTGATGGGCACTTGGTTTTTTCCATATCTTGACTGTTGCAATTAATGCTGCAGTGAACAAAGGGGTGCGTATTTCTTTTCTAATTAGTGTTTTTGTTTTCTTTGGATAAAAACCCAGGAGTGGAATTGCTGTATCTTATGGTAGTTCTATTTTTAATTTTTTGAAGAATCTCCATACTGTTTTCCATAGTGGCTGCAGCAGTTTACATTCCTACCAACAGTACACGAGGCTTTCCTTTTCTCTGCATCTTCACCAACACTTGATCCTCTGACTTCATTCATTTTATAGCTGAAAGCTTTTACCCTTTTACCAACCTCTCCTTATTTCCACCACCTCCCACCCCTAGCAACTACTTTTCTACTCTCTAAGTTTGACTTTTTTTGTCTTTGTTTTTAGAATTCACATATAAGTGATAGTGTGCAGCATTTGTCTTTCTCTGTCTGGCTTATTTCACTTAGCATAATGCCCTCAAGTTCTATCCACATTGCAAATGGCAGGATTTCCTTCTTTCTCGTGGCTGAATAATATTCCATTTTATGTATACACACACACACACACACACACTTCTTTATCCATTCACTAGGTTGTTTTCTATTGTGAATAATACTGCAGTGAACATGGGGGTGCAGATATCTCTTCAATATCCTGTTTTCACTTCCTTTGGGTATATACTCAGAAGTGAGATTGCTGGACCATATGATAGTTCTATTTTTAATTTTTTGAGGAACCTCCCTACTGTTTTCCCTAGTGGCTGCACCAATTTACATTCCCACCAACAGAGCACAGGGTTCTCTTTGCTCCATATCGTCACCCACGCTTGTTCTCTCCTGTCTTTTTGATGATATCCATCCAACAGGTGTGAGGTGATATCTCACTGTGGCTCTGATTTGCGTTTCCCTGATGATTGGTGATGCTGCGCACCTTTTCATGTACCTGTTGGCCATTTGTATGTCTTCTTTGAAAAAAAATGCTATTCATTTCCTCTGCCCATTTTTTAATTGGGTTTTTATTTGCAATTGAGTTGTATGAATTCTTTATATATTTTGGATATCAACCACTTATCAGATATGTGATTTGCAAATATCTTCTATTCAGTAGGTTACCTTTTCATTTTGCTGCTGGTTTTCTTTGCTGTGCAAACGAACAGACAAAACAGAAACAGACACCTAGATAGAGAACAAACTGGTGGTTGCCAGAGGGGAGGGGTGGTAGGGGGATGGACAAAATAGGTGAAGAGGATTAAGAGGTACAAACTCCCAGCTACAAAAGAAATAAGTCACAGGGATGTACTGTACTCATAGGGAATATAGTTGTATGGTGGCAGATAGTAACTGTTTTTATTGCAGTGATCATTTCATAATGTACAAAAATATCGAATCCCTATTCTGTACACCTGAAATCAATGTAATATTGTATGTTAATTATAACTCAGCTAAAAAATATTTTAGTTT
Organism: Platanista minor; assembly: GCA_004363435.1. NCBI lineage: Eukaryota > Metazoa > Chordata > Mammalia > Artiodactyla > Platanistidae > Platanista > Platanista minor. The sequence continues at coordinate 46,889 of RJWK010001516.1, forward strand.
TTTTTTTTTTTTATTAAAGGAAGATCAGGAACGAAAATAAAAGGCAAAACAGTAGTTAGTCATCTTAGATTATCTCCTATTAATATAACAACCTAAAAGTGTCAGGATTTTTTATTTCCTTAATCAAATTATACATTGATTATACATAAATGTGTGAATTTTTTATGGCATACATTTTTACTTTTCATAAATTGGATTTATTAAACATACAGATAGTTGTACTTTTATATATTTTATTTAAAGTTAACCTCAAATTAAAAATGTCTTTTTCAGAGACATAATTTGAGATAGGATCACCAAGGTCAGTTGCACATGAATTGTTTATGTGGATTATTTCTGTCACCTTAACTATAAAGGAGGGAGGGAAGGAATCACTCTTCTTCCAGAGGTCTCCTGATAACCGTGCTTAGACAACATCTGTGGGGTAAAAGATTAAAGATTTAAACTTTGAAATTAAGTGTCTTGCTTAGGTGTTTAACTCTCTCATAATATGTGGTATCCTATTGGGTATTCATTCATTCAGTTAATCTGTAGGTGTACTAGCTAAACGAATGCTTTAACCTTTCTAAGCCTCAGATTCATCATCTGTAAAATGGGAATTATGTGACACTATTGCCGTCTAAAAGAGTGCCTGGTCACAGCAAGCACTGTGGACTCCAGCTCTGCTGACTCTCACTGGCATCCCTGGCCAATAGCAGTGCCACAGGGCAGGTCACAGAAGTAGAGCAGCAGGGTGCCAGCTCTGTGGCTGGGCCCATGTACCAGATTGTCTCCTGCCCAGGCTGTGTTTCGTTTCAGAAGAACATGACCTGGACACGCTCAGGGCAGAGGCATCTGTCCAAGTGGCTCTGATGGTTGGCCCCATGGTTAGAAATGGATTCTTTTGTAGGCCTTGTGAATCATTTACTGATAGCAGTAGTAGGTAAGGAATTCCCACGCTTGTTGCGCAGTTATTGTCTGTCACTCAAACACAAGGCCAGTGTACGTGAAGACAATTCACACCCTGGTTGCCATTGTTGGTCTGGCTTCATAATGGCCTAAAGTTTAGAATAATCTAAAGGTGAGAATGTGCTGTATTAACTGCTAGCAAACTACCTACCCAAGCGTGCAGGCATACTGCCTTGGGCCCTTTCCTGCATGTGGCCTGGGGCTGGGCTTTGGACTGGGGGGCTCTGATGGACAGAGGGCAGGACTTTATTGTTTTCTAAGTGATTCGATTTTTAAAGAAAGTTTTTGCTAACAATGCTACCTTATATTCCAGGAGCAAGTGCCAGTATTAAGGTGATCTTTAGGCAGGTGCCATTGCCCATGGTGTGTTTACTTTCCTACAAGTCCCTTTTTAAGACCTCCAACTGAAGCACTGTTTTCAATAAGTTAGAGACTAAAACCACTTCCTCTGTTAAAATGCAAATACACATGGGGTGGGCAAAAGACATAGTATACCCTGTCTATTGTTCCTACCTTCCTGAGGACAATTTCTGAGAGCAGGCTTACTGGGGCAAGTGGTGCTAGTCTCCGGACAAGAGGAAATGGTGAGGATGTAGCCCACCACGGGGGAGGGACACTGGGAGGGGGGCTGAAGACCTTGCCTTTTATCCCCCATGGCTGCTCCAGGCCACACCTTGCAGCACAGGGCACAGGGGTGTAGCCCCCTCTGCATGCACCCCCCTCTCAGGGGCTCCACCCCTTTCATCTCTGTCCCTCCGTGACCCATAGCAAACCCTAGGGATGTTTGTATGTTCTTCCTCATGGTTGAAGACATTTTCTTATTTCCTGCATAAAACCGGACACTTGCACATCTTGGTCCCTGCCTAAGCTAGAGTTAAGGAAGCAAAATAAAAGGTCCCCTGACACTTTGATCACATCTGGGTCAGAGACAAAGTGGGGAAGAGTGTTGAGAGTGCCAAACATCGGCAAGTCCCAGTATTATAGTAATCTCACTTTCTGTTTTCTCTAAACTGTGTTTAATCTTCTCCAGATTTACTGGCATAGACGATCACCTCATGGCCTGACCTTATCCTGCCACACTGGAGGCTGAGTAAGGGGAGTGACTTCCCAGAAAAGAGGCTGCCCTTTAGCCAAGGTCCATTGCTGCTAAGTTGTCCAGGAAATGACCATTGCAGTAGGTGCTTTTTGATCTTTCTCATGTCCCATCAGCACCTTGATACCAGCACAGTTGGGGGCTTTTAAATATACCCGGTGGATAGGTAACATATTCCCTTTTTCAAACTCAGATACTCTTGGCTACTCACAGTAAACTAAATTCTTCTCTCCTTGGAAACCTCAGAATAGTTCTGTGTGATATCAAACACCTATGCTGGGAAAAACAGGAGCAAACAAAGCCATAAGGGATCTGCCTTTGAAATGGAGCCTGGGAACCCCTCAACCACACTGAGTATTTGTTTGCTTTCCTTGTTTCCCCAGAACTGTGCTCACCTGGAGGCAACAGCCTGGACTTTGTCGTTTGTTGGGATGAGGCGGGGCAAGGGAAAGGAAGCACTTTGTCTGGCTTGTCAAAGCATCCCCAACAGGAGACTGTTCAAGAAGTTCCTATCTTAAGTAACCCTCAACCTGCTGTTCCTTTCATTGGGGGACATGCCAAGGGCTGTGGCTGACTCACCTTGGGCCCAATTTTGCTGTCATTACTTAAACCCAAAGTTCCTGGTTCCCTGGCTTTGCTGGGGAGTTCGCCCACACAGAGAGGGTAGGGAGAGCACCCTGGCTAGGACTGGCTTTGTGTTAGGTGCGTCTGAGGCTCTCATCTTCCTCTGTGAGCTCTAATTTCTGGCATCAAAGGAATGAAGGAAGCAAGGAGTTCTCTTTTCCAGAAACAGCCCAGTTGAGGACACATAGATCCTATGTCACTCAAGCAGGCAGGTGGGGAAGGGGACACTGACTATCCTCCCTTGATAATGGAACAAGAGGCAGTCTTTTGAACCTTTCAGGTGAGAACAGATGTAGTCCAGTCCCTTTAGTTGAGAGCTACTTCTTATAAGGATGAGAAAGGAAGGGACTGTTTTGGGGTTTTTTTTTAATTTTTAAAATTTTTAAATTTTTTTTATACTGAAGTATAGTTGATTTACAATGTTGTGTTAGTTTCAGGTGTACAGCAAAGTGAGTCAGTCATACATATACAGATACCTATTCTTTTTCAAATTCTTTTCCCATATAGGTTATTACAGAATACTGAGTAGAGTTCCGTGGGCTATACAGTAGGTCCTTGTTGGTTATCTATTTTAAATATAGTAGTGTGTATCTGTTAATCCAAAACTCCTAATTTATCCCTTCCCCCCATCTTTCCCCTTTGGTAACTGTAAGTTTGTTTTAGAAGTCTGTGAGTCTGCTTCTGTTTCATAAATAAGTTCATTTGTATCATTTTTTTAGAGTCCCCATATAAGTGATATCATATGATATTTGTTTTTCCCTTTCTGACTTACTTCACTTAGTATGATAATCGCTAGGTCCATCCATGTTGCTGCCAATGGCATTTTTTCATTCTTTTGCATGGCTGAGTAATATTCCACTGTATATTTGCCTATCAACAGATGAATGGATAAAGAAGATGTGGGAAGGGACCATTCTTTACCAGGATTGAAATGCCATATAGGACAAAGGACAGACCTGGTTGCCTGGGATTTTCTCTACTCCGGGGCTCTGCCATCAGGGTGCTGTGTCGTCTCCCTATCTCTGCAGTCAAGTCATCAAGTTACTATGTAGCTTGGGTTTAAACTCCCCAAGGAATGATCTCGTTAGTCACCATTTAGTATAGTGTCCTGTTGACCAGAGCTTCTCCCTCGTCTGCCAGTTGGCTGACCTCTATCTAGATGGCTGCCTTTGGCCCCGATGCCTATCCCTGGCCCACAGGTGAGACCAGCTACTGGGACCACATGGTATGTTTCATGTGTGCATGAGGGATTGCCATGGCTCATGGCCTTGGATGGGGGCCATAAGTGTGGCGAGCAGTCGGTATCATATTTTGCCCAGTTCTGCAGAGGCAGTGTTGAGGTGGTGGTGGTATGGGAAAGGGTGGTGGTTTGCTAAATAAATAATTTGAGGCACCAAAAGTTGGGCTTTGGTTCTCCTCTCATGGTCACGTGAAAGTAAGATGAGGAGCATTTTCCTAATTCCTGGGAGGGACCCTTAGCCTCTTTGGCATATGGGGAATTTACCACAGAGCTAAGCTTTAGCACCCCAAGGATGTCAGTGCCTCATAGTGAATGTGGCCCGTATGAGGGGGTCAGAGGGAGTGAAAGAGGTGACACTGGACAAGCCAAAGCAGGAGAGGGCTAGGATACTGGGTGGTTGAAGCCTGAAGAGAATGGACTGTGAGAACATATGGAAACCCTACAGTGACTCTAAGACTTGATTGTGGGGCCTTTTGGGAAAGGCTGGGGCCCTAAACCGGCCAGTGTAAGAGGAGCCACTAAAACGTGTGCTATGATAAGGAAAAGGACAAGAAAAAGCCCAAAGAAAAGAAGTAGGGAAAGAAAGAAAGATGAACTAAGGGGTAAGAGCTTCAGCTTTGTACTGTGTAGGAGTCAGCAGGCAGCTCTGAGATTTCATTCACTCAGGAGTTTAGAAAGAGATCCAAAATAAAGCCCAACCCAAGAGCAATTGCTGTCACTCTTAGAGCAGTGAAGAGACCCAAGAGGTCATATATACATCATGCCAGGTGGTGAGCCAGCGTGAGTGAAGTTATAAGGAAAGTGCCATAAAGTGAAGGCTTGGGGCTAAAACTGGTGAGAGCTTTAGAGCTGGAATTGGCAGAGAACTCGTGTTGTAATCCTGTGTCTTGTGGAGCAAACCGAGTTGACAGCCCAGTTGAAATCATATTCCATTATATGAGCTGCTGGCCTGCAATGGTGCTCTCTAGACATTGACATCTTGACTATAATCGCCATGCCAACCCACCAGGCCATGTGTTTGCCTCTAAAAATACCTGCAAGTGTTCCTTAACTTGAGGTCTTATGACAATAAAAGAAGAGATTTGTTGAATGATATTTTAATATACTAGTCAATGCAATTAATATATACTATAAATCATTCAATGAATTTTTTAAAAGTGGCTCTAGTATAAATTTGCAGTTTTTCTTCACTTAGGAGCTGTTGGGAACTCATACTCTGGGGATGGTCTGCTCTCAAGCTCTGCTAACTTTCCTCCGCCTGTGCGGTGCCCTTCTTAAAAAATAGATCTTTAATCAAGACTCCATTTTACTGTGTCAGGGCTTTCCCTCATAATTCCTGCGGACGAAGCTTATTCCAAGTTAACTTTAAGGACAGTCTTCATCAGGCATGGCTAATACTTTTTCTTCCTGCCAATCCCACCTGGAAATATTGACAGTCTACTCTGCTTGGGGCCCTAGGGATTGGCATTCCCTCCATTTCCCCTCCAGCTCTTGCTCTTTCTGGGAGGTTCCAAATTAGCCTTGAGTTTCCTGCTTTGTATTCTCTGCCCTTGGTGGCCATGGAAGGAGTTAAATTCTGCCCCTTGGATTAGGTCAGAGCATCCCTGATATTAAACAGAAGTACGAACTTGATGCCCCTTTTTGTGTAAGGCTGGCAGGAATCCCCTCAATAACTGCAACTCGGGAATTGTTTCTGCTGAGCCACTTTATACCTCCTTTAGTGAAGGTGTTAGTTATTTGAGCTTTAAAGAGGTCCAAGTTCTTCTTCCACCACCCCCATCCCCAAATCTTATACGTAGCTGTTGAAATGTTCCATACATACCTCCCGTTATAAGGACTACTGCTACCTACACCACCACTCCAACCATCATCACCACAACTTTGCTACCTTATACTTGTATATTACTTCACAGGTTTCAAGGGACTCTCACAATCTCTACCCTATTTGATCTGCACAACCTCCTATGACCTACTCATAGTACCAGTTATTACTCTTTTTCCAAGTGAAGATCCTGAAGGTTACGTGTCCCAGGGTCACGACTTGGCCCAAGAGCACACGGCTAGTAAGTAGCAGAGCTGGAAAAAAACAGATGCTCAAGGCATTCACAAGCGCTCAAAGTCCCTCCATAGTTTAACCTCTTCCCCATCCCCATCGTTTGCCCAGCTCCGGAGAGAGCTGCTCTCTGAGCGCTGGGAACGTGAAGTTTGAAAAGGATCTGACGAACTAATCTACATATGCTAACGTTCAATGCTGATAAGTTTCAACATGTCACCACCTCTCAAGGACATTGCATTTTAATGAGCTTCATTCGGTTATATAACGTGAAGGAATACTTTCCCAAATATAAAATTGCAGGCATAAGTGAGATGTTAGCCGGGGACGTACTGGTGGAAAACGGGAACGTTCTGACATCCCTCAAATCACATCATGTCCAGGATCCCCATCTGACGAACTCCCTGTTCCTCACGAGGCTGCCCCACTGGGGAGGTGTGGATTTACGCACCTGCCAGGAGCTTGAATACAGGCCTCCGGCTTCCTTTCCAGCCATGCATGGTAGGGTCTGTGTTTGTCTTGAACTCACTCCTCAAACATGCATTGGCTCTTCTTGTGCGTGCGTGCACTCTCCCCAGCGCAGTTGTGCTCCAGGGCTTGTCACACCCGGTGCTATCAGATCTCTGACCATGAGAAGCAGCAGCCCGGTGACCCAAACCTTGGTGCAGTGGCAAGCAGCAAGGGTTAACCAGTTTTGCACGAAGCAAGCCTGGCTCAACCCTGTGAATCTCTTTTTCACACTTGCTGCTTATTCATAACTCAAGCCCATCTGCTGTGCAAGTAACGATTGGCCTCTCCTGTTTCAGATGTCAACTGCCCCAGCTGTTTCTCTCTCTCTGTAAACATAAAGGGGAGAAGCAATCACCACAATATTAATATTCTGGCTTGATTATCTCTATGCAGTGAAACGAAGACTGATGAATTCCCCTTGGGGCCCACCGTCACTTCAGCCCCACACAGAGCACACCTACACAGCGTAGCGCAGGCTATCACCTCCCAGGAAGGCCCAGGTGAACCTCGGAGCTTCTGCTGTGACCCTGGCCACCTGGAAATGCCAAGGTGAACGTGGTGCATGCAGGGAAAATTGATGAGTCGCTTGGACTGTGCAGGGCTTTGAGAGTGAAGTCTACGTTGAAGTTAAGGAATGAGGCCTAAAGATACCCCATGTAGCTCGGGATGACTCTTAGATCTGTTTTGATAGAGATTCCAAGAGTCATAATTTCTTCCATCAGCATTCTTTGGTTTAAAATAAATGTCAGACAAAAGCTATCATCAGAAACATGTTTCCCTCTCTGGTTTTTCACTGCCATCCCGAGGCAGCAGGAACTGGAACGATCTGACTCATCAAGAAAGCTTTCTTCATTATTTTCTAAATTTGTATTACGCATCAGCACATCCTCCCTCGGTCATAAGCAGGCACCCAAGCGCCTCGTATGAGGAGCTCCGAGATACAAAATTTAATGTGGACCATTTCCTGCCCTCCTCAGACTTAGTACTGCCTGACACTGGGGCAAGAACTTTATACGGCAATGTGGGATCTTAGTTCCCTGACCGGGGATCAAACCCATGCCCCTGCAGGGGAAGTACAGAGTCTTAAACATTGGCCCACCAGGGAAGTCCCAGGGGTAAGCACTTTAAAAGAGAGTTTGAATCAGAATCGGTCTTCCTGGCTTCAGTTCTTGGTTCTGCTGTTTTCCACGTGTGACCTTGAGGTCCATGACCTGCTGGTACCTCAGTTTCCTCATTTTTAAGATGAGGATAGCACTGTTGAGAGGATTAAAGGAGTCGATAGGCATGCCATGTTTAGAACAGGCCCTGGCCACACTCAGTGAAATATACATGTTGCTATTGTGCTGCTTCTCATATCTGAAAGGGATTTCATGTGAGGGTGTCTGGGTGCAGGTACTGGGAAGGCCCCAGAGAAGCCGCATGTGTAAGCCATGCCTCAGACCAATGAACTCAAGAGTAGACGAGAAACTGGAGGCCGCGGAAAACACATGGACACAGTGATGAAGGAATAAAAGTTCTCAGTATGTTCGAAGTTAAGTCACCCAGGGGACAAGAGAGTTGGGTGCACAGAGGCAGGAAAGTGAGCTAAGGTGAGCAGGAGATTTAAGTTTGGAATAGATTAGAAAAGACCCCGAGTGACAAACGGAGGAATTGGGATGTGTTCTGATAAGGAATAGGAAGCCTTGGTAAGTTTCTAAGAAAATAACCTAAATAAATTCATATTTTGAAAAACTTTAGGAGCAGGCAGTTCGGAAGACTAAAATGGCAAAAGCACGGGGAGACTCCTGCCGGGTAAGTCAAGGTGGGGTCTGACCCAGGGCAGCAGAGTGCAGACAAGTTGGACAGGGCAGTGACCAGAGGGCCGAGAGGGTGAGTGAGAAGTTCAAACGGAAGCAGACTGTGAGGCTCAGGGTCCTGGAACGTGGGAGGGGGGAGAGCCCCCCCCCACTGGCTTAGAGGACACAGGAGGACGTGAGTAGCAACGGGACTCCCCTGGGGGCTGACGTGGTGTTCTTGGTCACTGTGGGGGATCCCTGAGGTGCTCAAAGGCAGGGAGCAGGGCCTTCCCTTCAGCTGTACTTGAACAAGCCTCTTCTCCTCCTGAGCAGCAGGTGTGAGCCCTGAGATTCCACCCACCTCCCAACGGAGCCAGCCAAGCACTGCCTCACGAAGGGAGGGAATCCTAACGGACTCTTCTTGGGCATGGAAGTTTGCTCAGCTTATTCTAGCTTGCTGTAGGAGTCCTGAATTTTTTTTTTTTTTGCGGTACGCGGGCCTCTCACTGCTGTGGCCTCTCCCGTTGCGGAGCACAGGCTCCGGACATGCAGGCTCAGCGGCCATGGCTCACGGGCCCAGCCGCTCCGTGGTATGTGGGATCCTCCCGGACCGGGGCATGAACCCCCGTCCCCTGCATCGGCAGGCGGACTCTCAACCACTGCGCCACCAGGGAAGCCCCAGTCACCACTTTTTAAAGAGTTGAGAACAAGATAGGAAGAAGAAGAGATGCATGAAGACCCAGGCCTAAGAGTTGCTGCTTGCCTGTGAACATGGGTGTCCCATTTTGAGAATTCCCAACGCACATCAATCAAAATCTGCTAAGCTTGTAAAAAAAAAAAAAAGGAGTGTAGTTTTCTGGAAAAAGAGTGAAGAGAATCAACATTTGAATTATCAAAGGATTCTTTGCTTCAGGGGGAAAAGAAACCACAAAGAAAGAAAGAAAGTAAAGGGAAAAAAAAGTAAAAAAAAAAAAATTGAAAAGGATTCCCCACATGGTCTGTTTAAATGGTACCCTTTCTTGGTGAATTTCAACCCTGATTCAATTTGCAAACATTGGATTTATACTGCAGTGCATAAACCATATGTTCCTGAGGAGGATTAAAAACGTGTAAAGTGAGGTACCCCTGTAGGAACGATATTTAGGAGAAATTAAAACAAACCAGAGAAGAGGAGCACGTTCCTTTGTAAAGAAATCGGGTAATTGAACTCAGAGTGTGTAAGCTTAAACATCAGCTGAAAAACAGCTGCTCTTCAGAGGAGGCATATGAGCCAAAAGAGTGAGGTTGGGAGGAAGTTGAGATGAGAACTGTTTAGTTCTTTAATGCTCCTGTGTGTGGATAAAAGCGTGAGAAGGAGGGGATCTTCTTTGGCCCCAGCAGCGGTTCCAAGCAGTTCTAGAAGCTTCTGCCTCCCTGAATATGATCTTCCCGCATGGCGGCTGGAATAGAGGACCAGGGTCACACACATGGAGCAGTGATGTAGCAGGGCCGGCGGGTCAGGCACCTGTGAAGGCACAGCCATAATACATTCTTCAGAAGCTGCTTTTTGACTTAATCGAGCACAATTTTCCATCCCATATGTGCAAAGCATTTCATCCATTAGCATCTTCTTGGCTCCTTTGGGCCTCTTTCTTTCCATTCAAAAAAACAAAAAAAAATCAAAACTCCCCATACTTCAACTCATCATCACACACAAATATTTTGCTTCTGAAATCCACTCCATTTTCTCCTTGACGACTGGCATATTTTAACCTGTAGAGGTTCAACCACCCTCATCTGCTTTTGATTAATGCAAGTTCCCTCTTTCCTGGGTCTGAACCCAATCACATTAAACAAGGTACATTGCTAAGTGTTCTGAGGCGTAACAAGGGATCATGAACAGCTGTCTTAAAGGAGCTTACATTTTAATTTAATGTAATTTAACTTTAATTTAATTTCCATGTAACTGCCTGTCTGATTTTCTCAATTTCTACTGTAGAGTACCCCCTCCAAAAAAGAAAAAAAAAAAATAAAAAACACCAAATGCTTCTAGAAACTTGCAAACTGACACTTTAACTCTTGTGTAGTTGGGGAAGGTGGGGAATACATGTATCTATGTGCATATGTGCGCACCCACACACACACAAAGATGCACAGATATGCAAAGTAACAACCTCAGATTCTATGTTGTAACCATGCTCTACTTAATTTTTAATTTAAAAAAATAATTTTTTTAGCTAGGAAGTGCTGAGCAGCACTTTCCTTGAAACGGTACTTTACAGTTAACCAAATGAATGACATAGATTGTGTCTTTTTTTTTATACCCCCTTCACCTATTTCTCTGACCCTGCCCCCCACCTCTGGCAACCACCGATCTGTTCTCCATACCTGTGAGCTTGGCTTTTGTGTGTTTCTTTATTTGTTTGTTTTTTAAGGTTTGTTCGCTTTTTTTTTTAAGATTCCAGACATAACAAAGAGCACATGGTATTTGTCTTTCTCTGTCTGACTTACTTCACTTAGCATAGTGGGCTCAAGGTCCGTCCACATTGTCACAAATGGCAAGATTTCACTCCTTTTTATGGCTGAATAATATTCTACTCTGTGTGTGTGTGTATATATATACATATATATATATATACACACACACACACACACACATTTTCTTTATCCATTCATTAGGTTGTTTCTATATCTTGGCGATTGTAAATAAACACAAGGGTGCATTTTATCTTTTCAAGCTAGTGTTTTCTTTTTTTTTCGGATAAATACCCAAAAGTGAAATTGCTAGGTCATATGGTAGATCTATTTTCAATTTTTTGAGGAATCTCAATACTGTTTTTGACAGCAACTGTACTGTTTTACATTCCCACCAACAGTGCATAACGGCTTCCTTTTCTCCACATCCTAACCAACATTTGTTAATTCTTGTCTTTTTGATAATAGTCATTCTAACCAGTATAACGTAATATCTCATTGTGGTTTTGATTTGCATTCCAGATGACTGACGATGTTGAGCATATTTTCATGTACCTGTTGGCCACCTGTATGTCTTTCTGAAAAATGTCTATTCTACTCTTCTATTTTTTAATTGGATTTTTTTTCTTCTTTTTGCTACTGAGTTGTATGAGTTATTTATATATTTTGGATATTAGCCCCTTAACATATAAATGATTTGAAAAACTTTTCTCCCACTCAGTAAGTTGCCTTTTCATGTTGTTGATGGTTTCCTTTGTTGTGCAGAAGCTTTTTAGTATGATGTAGTCCCACTTATTTATTTTTGCTTTTATTGCTTTCACTTTTGGTGTCACATTAAAAAAAAAAAAATCATTGCCAAGACCATACTGCCTATGTTTTCTTCTAGAAGTTCTATGGTTTCAAATCTTCCATTCAAACCTCTCATACATTTTGAGTTAATTTTTGTATATGGTGTAAGATAGTGATCCAGTTTCAGTCTTTTGCATGTGACTGTCCAGTTTCCCTAACACCATTTATTGAAAAGAACGTCTTTTCCCCGTTACATACTTGGCTCCTTTGTTGTAAATTAATTGGCCATATATTCATGGGTTTATTTCTGGGCTCTCTGTTCTGTTCCATTGATCTATGTGTCTGTTTTTTATGCCAATACCAGTCTATGCTGTGATCATGCTTTACTTTAAACAATAACAACATTTTGTGGAGTCTAGAATGAAAGGGCCTTTGACCTCAAGACCCCATGTGGCCCAGATGTAACTGACCATGGTGAAGATGATTTCAAAGGGGTAAATGCTGGACGCAGGAAGAGTAGCAAAGGGCACTGTTGCAGTTGTGCGAGAGTGAAATGACAGTGACCTAAACAAGAAAATGATCGTGGGAAGGGAATGGAGTCAAGATATATTCAAACATAAATTTGTAGGACTTGGTAGTTCCATGGGTTGGGGGGGATAAGCAAAGTTTTGAGTCTCCGTTCACTCCCTTTTATCTGACCAGATTGTTAGGAAGATGGCATTGATGTTCATGGAGATACAGGACTCATGGACTGGAACAGGTATGGGGTGGAAATAGAAGGAAAATTAAGTGTGGGACAAATTACATTTGAGATTACCACGGGAATTCCAAGTATATATATGCAGCCAGCCCTCGTATATTTCGAGGACTCTGAAGCTGAAAGGAGAAATCCCTGCTGGAAAGCAGAAGAATGACCCGTCGGAGAGGTGAGTAAAATCATGTAAGTCAACGACAGAGCAAGGATTAAAGAAGGGTGAGTGGACAACTATGTCGAGCAGCGTGAGTATCCTGTAGACAGGGATTGGGACACATCCACTAGATTTGGCAAAATGGTGGTTCTCCCCAGGCAGCTGCTGTGACATGTTGAGAAAGAAGACAGCAGAGGAGAGTTTGGGAGTTGGTAGAAGGCTGTTAGGCAAATGGCCGTGACTGTAGCCACACAAATCATCACAGTAATCTTGGCGTTTGTTCTGCAACTGCATGGCCTTTACTTACAAAAGGGATTAGAAAAGCTTGGGAGGCTGTGTAAAGGCAAATCCACGTGAATGCCCAGGAAACGCACTGAGTACAGAGCATCATTCTAGTCTCTGGTTTCATCCTAAACCTGTCTCTGTCAGAGACACACGTACATGGCCAGATATGTGTGCCCCAAGAACGTGAAAGGACTCAGATTCTTTTCAGTGTACAAAGGTAAGAATTTTAAAGATCAATACACATTGATGATCCTAGGAACATCCATGCATTTACAAAGCTCTCTCCCCCCCTTTCCTGGCTGTTGGATAGCAGGTTGGTAGATGACTAATACCGGCATTTTCAGGTGACAGATGATGTAATTGAATGGTCAGGAATCATTTATTTACAGTTAAGAGGCATGAGAAGTGGTATTCAGAGATGGCTAGAACTCCAGAGCCTCACCTGTGTGCAAGAGATTTTGCAGGGATATCGATTCAACTCAGTTTCTCTACCAAACTCGGTCTCTACAAATCCTTGGATCCTTTAAAATGTAGATTAAGCAGTTCTAACATATGACAGAATTATAGAGCAGCTCTGTATTTAAAAACATCTCTCTGGGCTTCCCTGGTGGCGCCGTGGTTGAGAGTCCGCCTGCCGATGCAGGGCACACGGGTTCGTGCCCTGGTCCAGGAGGATCCCACATGCCGCGGAGCGGCTGGGCCCGTGGGCCATGGCCGCTGAGCCTGCGCGTCCGGAGCCTGTGCTCCGCAGCGGGAGAGGCCCCAACAGTGAGAGGCCCGCGTACCGCAAAAAAAAAAAAAAAAAATCTCTCTGAACAGGCTGACCTTTATTTTCAGAGAGTATGTGGTCAGTGCTTCCTGTAGCAGTTGTGATGCCTGTGTGTTGATATACCCATGTGTGCTGGCTGGTTCCCTACACATCAGGCACTTAGAACATGTGTCGGGTGGTTCGTGGAAGGTGTGCATTTCTAAATACCTGGCTAGGGTGAGATGTAGTCCACAGCTATAGATCAACACTTCAGACCTTCTCTGAAAGCCCAGATTGATTCCCACCCCATACCCCAGTCAGGATGACAGCTTCTGGTTGGTTCTCCTCCCATCTGAAACCACACTTGTGTAAGTGTCCTTCACCCATGGCTAGATGTAGCCACTCACCAATTTCTACCCCTCATAGGAAATATAAAAAAAGCTCATAAAAATACAGGTGACTTAGCGTGTGTTTCAGTTACTAGTTTTGTCTCTTGACCTCCTTGATCTGTTGAGCATTGGGACCTTTGCCCCCCTTTGCTAGATGACCTCTGACCCCTTCTAGGTAGAAGCAGTCATCCTAGTGGTGGAGAGTGTGGCCTCTGGCACTGCCTGGGCTGACTTCCTAGCTCTGCCACTTCCTATCTTTGTGCTGCGGGCAAATTGCCTAGCCTCTCTGTGCCCTGGTTTCCCCAGATCGAAAATGGGGCTAAAAATAGAACCTTTCGTCTGGTTATCATGAAGGTTAAATTAGTTAATACCTGTTATGCGGCCGGAAGAGTGCCAAGCACATGGCAGACAGTCACTAGAGGCACTGTAGTTGCGGAGTTGTGGTTATTACCGACTGCTCTAAGCTTCTCGGCTGACAGCTCCCCATTTCTGACCCCGTGGAGTGGCCGATGGAGGAGCCCTGCAGAGCCTGGGACTGGGTGTCAGCTGGCCTCGCTGCCGGCCGCCAACGGCACAATGCACGCTTTAGCCACAGGTTCTCGGGCAGCTCTCAGTAAAGACAAATGTGCGCTTGGGGCTCGGAATTGCTCTCCTGACTGAAAGGAGGTGCAGAGAAGAGGAAGTTCAAATCGTTGCTCCCCTCAAATTATCTTTTATTGTACAGTGTTTGCTGATCCTTCGAGTTTTTTATTTACTCTCTCCTGACCCACTCAACTTCCAGGGGAAAAGAGAATTTCAGAGATGTTGTAGGATTGAGCAGGGGTGAAACACATAACAGGAAGACAGGTGTCCTTCCTTTACGAGTCTTAATTTCCTGAAACTTTCTTCATTTACACCAGTTTCTTAACCCCTCAGACAACTGGCGTCACCCATTCTTGGATGAAACTGCTCCTTATTCATCACTGGAGAGGACCAAGTCCAGCTGTCCCAGGTGGTCTTCACAAGAAGCATAGGTGAGAGCCACCCTCCGACAGAGCTCCCAAGCTGCAGGTCCCCGGTGAACCCAGGCATATGTCCCTGTGGAGATCTGAGCACAGAAGGCATTTGGTGGGAAGACACCAACATCAGCAAGCCCTAGGAAGGAAAAGGGAATCTGTCTTTTCTTACTATAACTCACAGGCCCTTCTAGTAAAGGGAAATGATGGTCCAGGTAGCCTTGGAGACATTGCTGTTAACAGAGACAAGAGGCTGGGGATGCAAAACTTAGTAGTGGCTGCAGCAGCAACAATGGCAGTTTGATTTATTGAACACTTACTATGTGCCAGCCGTTGTGTATAGTGCTTTATATGCATCATCCCATTTTATCCTCCCACAAACCCCTCCTGTAGATGTTATCTAGTGAGAGACAACATCTAGTGTAGATGTCTCTTAGTGGTGGCTAAGAGGACAGGCTCTGGGGCGGGGTTTCTCAGCCTCAGCACTGTTGACATTTGGAGCTGGGTAATTCTTGGTTGTGGGGACTGTCCTGTACATTGTAGGATGTTAAGCAACGTCCCTTACTCAACCCTGTTAATACCAGTAATATCCCTCCCCTGTCCCAGTCGTCACAGCCAAAAATGTCTCTAGACATTGTCAAATGTCCCCTGGGGAGCAAAGTTACCCCTGGTGAAGGATCACGGGTCTAGACTCTCAGAAAAACACAGAGAATCCTAGCTCCAACACTACTGGTATGGCTGTGGGTTAGTTTCCTCATTGACAAACGTACACACCACATATTTTAAAAAATTTAACTGCAATAATTTCTGTATCATGCTTAGAACAGCACCTGGCCCAAAGGAAGTTTCAGTTGATGTTAGCTCCTTTAATTACTTGAAGTTTTACCTTTCGATATATTTTTGAAAACAGATGAAGAAACTGAGACTCAGAGAAGTTAAATAACGTATTATACTCTCAGCGGAGGTGTAGCTGAGCCAGGTTCAAATCCAGACCATCTGCCATCAGAGTAGCATGCCCTCAACCTGGCTCTCCTGCGGGGTAAGCTCGGAGTCATCCAGGCTGTAAACTGTCCAGCCAATGGCTCGGGGCTGGCTGCCTGGGGTCCTAGTGGGACACAAGCCCTGGAGCCTGGTGACTCTCCCTGACAGCAGCAGGGGCCGCAGTGGCCCGAGCAGCTCAGCCAAGGCAGCTACTGTGGTTCCCTGGCCTTTGACATTGTTTGTCGGCATCACAAGTGGCCGCTATCAGGGATTACTATTTGCGTATCCGTGAATCACAATATGCCAGATTCCTAAGAGCCATGTGTCACAGCTGACCCAGACAGATCCCACGCGTTTCATGTGTCAGGCCTATATCCATTCATAAAACAGCTCCCTTCCAATCCCCAAATATAAGTCTTGAGAAAAATAATTCAAAGTTGGATGTGCAATTCTGAGACTAGTTGCAATTGATTTCCAGACCTCACCCCCGCTCTGCCATCCCCAGCCCTGCAATCATCTTATACTTTGAATTCGGGGTTAATTCTTCCATGGTACAAAGCAGAAAGAGGGGCGTGGTATCTATCCATCATTCAACTTCAGAAAAGGAAAGAGGAATTCAAAGACATATGTAGGTGAGCATAGCATAATATTATTTTTGCTGTTGTAAATGTTAAAGCTACAGAAATAATTTGTGGTTGGACTCAGGGGAGATGTGTCACTAACACACTCCCCTCTTTTTCTTTTCTTTTTTTTTTTTTTTAACTTTTTTTGGAGCCACTTTCTCAGAAGCACAGCTGAAAACCCTTGAAAAACGCACACACGCATGCACACCAGTCTCAGGAGTTCGAGGGGTCTGGAGTAAGGATTTGAGAGGTTCAAGTCGTCTCCCCCTGTTAAAAATTACAGCTGCACCAAAGATGGTACAGAATATCAACCCAGGGCTCAGGAAACTCGTCTGGTTCTCAAGAATGAGAAAATGCATCTGTACTGGAACAGACAGATGGTGGAGGGTCAGGCTTCCCTCTCCCATCACCACCCTGTCCAGAAAGAAAGGTCAGGGAGATGCCCACCGTGTCTGGCAGCATCCTGGTGGCTGGGTGCGGTCGAAACACAATGTCTGTCATTCACGAGTGGTCAAAAGACAGGGACGCATTTAAAAAAACAAAATATGCGTGAAAAATCAACCTGGCGTTTAGTGTTACTCGGTTTTCGTTTCCACTTTTTGATTTCCTCCGGGGGCTGAAATTTAATCTCTCTTTTAGCAAACTGGAGCTGGCTCTTTCTCTTCCTCTGGCTTTTTCTCCCCAGTGGGCTCTCAGTGCCTATCCCACAGATACGCTCAGCTGATTAGGAAGCCTGTGCCTTGTCACCAAGACCTGTTGTCACCAAGGATATGTGTTGGGGCAGGTGCTTTCCATCCACCCCTCCGCACACCTTCAGCCCTGCTGACCCTGCTAATCTTCAGGTTCAGCACTTGTCAGGTGCTGACAGAGAAGGCATCCCTTTACAACACACACCCACCCTGGGGTGTCCGTGCGCGCGAGCCTGTGTGCGTGCACCTGTGTGTCCCACTCTCCCACAAGGTTCCACATTTCCCATGGGTCCCACTAGTGCAGGAGTCGAAGTGACACGGCCTCAGTAGCTGTTCTAAGAAACTCTGGCCAAGGGCTAAGCTCACCCCTCTTCCGAGGGTGTGCCCCCGGACGTTCCTCCCCTCCCCAAGAGGCACTTTTGGTGAGACAACACAAACACCCTCACCCACTGTGCCCCCGCCCCTTGGCTTGATGACCTACATTACTGGCGAGCACAGAGACATTTCTTAGTTTAACTCACATCCGGTTAGACACAGAGATATTTGTTAAGGCTACTTTGTGGCGGGTAAGAATACATCAGGGGTCACTCCAAATCCATTCCAAATCAGTCTTGCAGGCCAACCCCGCAGAGAACCAGAAGGAGGAAATGACTCACTCTCTGAGCCCATTGCTCTCCGTAATTCCTGAGACTCTCTCCGGGCACGGAGAGCCAGGGGCCGTCGCCGAGATTCAGCTGCTACTTGAAATCAAGTCCTGCCTCTAACAGCACCCGTGCCCCCCGCTTTGCAGAGGAAGGTCCTGCCCTAATGGCGTGTGTCTACACCCTGCCATTCTTGGATTGTACGCAGAGTGGAGAGAAACAGCTTTCTCACCCACTCGCTTTCCTGATAACCCTTAGAATGTCCGTTGTTGAAATAAGGTAGATTTAGTGCATCGATCGCAAATGCGAATATGACACATTTCCCCCAACTCACAATCCTTCAGCTCTACTGTTTTCAAGCAAACTGATAGATTAAGTGGGAATTGTATAACCACGATACACCACCCTTCATTGGCCCAAACTTAGATTGCTTTACTCACTTGTCTCTCCAACAATCTACCATTCATTGGAAAACACATTAAGTGCAAGATCTGCCGGAAACATTGAGACCCAGGGCACGGACGTGAAGACACAGTCCCCGTCGCTGATGGGTTGGCCGGGTGGTAGATAGAGATGGGCAAGCAAACATGCACAGTTATGTTGGCACCACGATCTGGATCTTCTGAAGCACAGGGCAGTGACATAGTGCAGGTGGTCAGGACCACCTTCAGGCATCAGGAAGGCTCCCAGGACTGAATGAGCAGGTATTTCTGTGCATGAATGTGGGCAAAGGTTAAGCAGGCAATGGGAACCCTTGGAGCTGTTTTGTCCCTCTGCCTTTACTCCTGGGACTTTTTCTGCCTAGAATCCCCTAACGCAGCATTAAGGAAACTGCTGGCACATAGTAGGCAGCTACTGTATGCCCATTGGGGGATTTATGAATGAATTCCTGACGATGAGTAGTTAAAGAAGCTGGTAAAGATGCAGTAAATCAAAGAAAGTGGAGGCAAGTACAGACAAGGCCCAGCGAACACATGGCGTGTGAATAGCTGCCCCTGGAGTCCTCATCCAGGGCCGATGTCATCAAGGATCAGAGAAGTTTTCTGGTTGAGTTTAGATGGCAAAGGACTCAGCTCTGCACAACAGAGCGCTGGACTGGCACACAAAGTGGAACCCATTTGCCATTTGCCTTTGTAGACTATTCACAGGAAGCACTTGACAAGGAAGAGTAAAATAAATACATACATACGTACATACATACATACATACATAGCATTAGAGATGGGACTATTTTCTTCATAAAGAGTCTTTGAATATGCCTGGAGAAAGAATATGAGCTAGAACGTCTGCACAGCAGTCACATCTCGTATACAGTGACAAGAATAAGAGAAACAGTTCTGGAATGTCTATACTTTTTTTTCACTGTGATGTTTGTTTCTACACTGAACACATGATTTGGATTGTCTGTGGGGTACTGGTCTCTCCGAGGGTAAGATGAGGTTGGTGGAGTTGTGAGGATGAAGCGCTATGGAAATGCAGAGGGAAGGATGCGAACCTTCCAACATGAGCACTGAAGACTGCTCTAGAGGACATAAAATCGAGCTGCACTTGAAAACACGGATCATGTTTACACAGGAAGGAATTGTTAGAGAAATGACGTTTTAGGGAGGAAAAAGTAGCCTGAAAAAGACGTCTAAGAATAAAAATTTGAGGCATGGGGGGGATTACAGGGAAGAGTGTAATGTGTCCAGAATATGGACTATGCTAAGTGCATCCTGGGCATTAATTAACTAAATCTCTTAATCACAGGTGGTGTCAGTCAGTACAAGGGTCAGGCAGACAGTGTGCTCACATTTTCATACTTTAGGGCCTTAAAGAAAATAAGTGACATTTTTAGGAAACAGAGGTTATGACAGTCACGACCGGTAAGAGATCCTTCATCACATCTATTTGGTCCTGGGAGAAAAGTCTGAACCACTGGCTCAGCACAGGGCTGTCCTTCCATCCCTGGACAGGATGGGTATACAACCAGATTTCCCAACCTCAAAGGACTGCTGTAAATAGTAGATAAAATATATGAGTCTAGGACAAAGCCGGGAGCCCAGTCTGTACTTGGAGCACAGGAATTGTGGATTGTGGACAGTAAAGGAGTGCTTCTAACGTCACCGGTGCATCAGTATCACCTGGAGGCTTCTTAAAACAGGTTGCTGCCTGCTCTGGCCCCCGGGGAGCTTCTGATTCTGTAGGTCTGGAGAAGGCCAGGACGTTAGCATCCTTGGGCGATGCTGCTGGTCCAAGGACTGGTCCGTGGGGACACCCACACTGTGCCACACTGCCTTTCTGTGCTGTGTCGCTTGACACACCCACTTTGAGCTTTTACTTCCTTCTGCAACTGTAGACTCAGAGAGGGGGAGTTGATAAACTCCTCCAGGGAAAAGTTTCAGACAAGCCATTAATTTACTACCTATTACTTAATATACATGAGGAAAATCCAAGGGTAGAATTTATTTCAGGCACTTTCGGTCATGAAGTGGAAAAGGATTTGGAGGAAGGAAGGATTTATAATGCTTTTGAAATCATACCTCTCCTATAGGTGAGATGACTGGAAGTCTGAGAATTTCTTGGCTAATAAGATGTAGTCAGTATTCCTACGTAGCAAAAAGATCACTGCCTTCGGGCTTCCCTGGTGGCGCAGTGGTTGAGGGTCCGCCTGCCGATGCAGGGGACGCGGGTTCGTGCCCCGGTCCGGGAAGATCCCACATGCCGCGGAGCGGCTGGGCCCGTGAGCCGTGGCCGCTGAGCCTGCGCGTCCAGAGCCTGTGCTCCGCAACGGGAGAGGCCACAACAGTGAGAGGCCACAACAGTGAGAGGCCCGCATAACGCAAAAAAAAAAAAAGACCACTGCCTTTACCTGGCCCATGAATACCGCAGAATTCAAGTCCCTTTTTCATCTGTTCTTTCTCCCTCCCGCTACCCTCCCCACCTAGGAGAGTACTGCCCTGGGCACTCCAGAACAGCTTTGACTGACCCTCTTGCAATAGACAAAGCATCAGTTATTATGACATCCAACCCAGCATGGACAAGTTGGCACTGGTGGTAAGTCAAATACATTCCTCAAAATTTGATGCTTCCTCTTGAAGGTCTAAATATTAAGGTTTAAGAACAGAAAACCCTAGTCCCAGTCTGTCACTCAAGGATCCTGCGATTGCCGAGCAGAGGTTTAGAAAAGAAGCTGAGATTTTTTTTCTGGGAAACCACCGGTATTCCAGCAAAAGCCACAGCATACTGAGAACTTCTGAGTAAAACGAGGATATACCAGCTATGGAAAGAAATGGCAGTATGTTGACCATACATGTAAATAATTTCCTGCCCCACCCCCCCTGCCTCCCTGGCCAGCCATCATCTCCAGGGGAAACTAAGCACATCTGTTTGGGAGAGTGTCTGCCTTCTTCTGAACACAGGTCAGGAGCCAAGTCAGTTAGGAGAGCCCCATGGAAGCACAAGATACACAGCTTCGAAACATCACTGGCCTCTCTCTCAAGTACAGTAATT
Source organism: Platanista minor (assembly GCA_004363435.1). Lineage (NCBI taxonomy): Eukaryota > Metazoa > Chordata > Mammalia > Artiodactyla > Platanistidae > Platanista > Platanista minor. The sequence goes on from RJWK010001516.1 coordinate 68,126, forward strand.
GACAGGGATGGCCCACAAGGTACACTCCTTCCTGACATGAGACCTTCCACGTAGACCTCATTTCCAGTTGGCCCTCACTGGCATGTGTTCATGAATGTTAAGTAAAGGAACAAACACTTATTGAGCACCTTCGACGTACTAGACTTTGTGCTAAGTACCTTACACGTAGTGATATCTTCTTTAATCCTCACTCCAACCCTGTAAGGAATGTCCTACATTAACAGATGAAGCATAGGCTTAACCAAGGTCGAGCCACCTACTGAACATTAGTGAAGTGATAAGATTCAATCCTGGACCTGCTTCAGGCAGAACAGCATCCAGCCATTGCTTTCAACAAAAGACCTGTCTTTTCGGTTGTTTTCTTTTAAATTATGTTAAAATGCACATAATGTAAAATTTACCATCTCTGCCATGTTTATTAAGTGTTCAGTAGTGTTAAGTGTATTCACATTTTTGGGCAATCAATCTCCAGAACTTTTTAATCTTGCAAAACTGAAACGTTCTACCCACTAAACAACAACTCCCCATTCTCCCTCCCCGCATCCCCTGGCAACCACCATTCTACTCTTTGTCTCTAGGATTTTGACTACTCTAGGGACTTCATATAAGTGAAATCATACAATAATTATCTTCTTGTGATGGGCTTATTTCACTGCACATAATGTCTGCAGATTTCATCCACGTTGTAGCATGTGTCAGGATTTCCTTCCTTCTTAAGGCTGAATAATATTCTATTATATGTACATATCACATTTTGTTTATCCATTCATCTATGAATGGACACTTGGATTGCTTCTTTCTTTTGGCTGTCATGAATAATGCTTCTGTAAACATCTGTGTGACAATAGCTCTTCCAGACCCTGATCTAATTTTTTTCTGGATATATATCCAGAAGTGGAATTTCTGGATCATTTGATGATTCTATTTTTAATTTTTTGAGGAACTGCAGTACCATTTTTCATAGAGGCTGCACCATTTCACATTCTCACCAACAGTGCACAAAGGTTCCAATTTGTCCATGTCTTTGCCAATGCTTGTTATTTTTTAATGGGTGTGAGGTGTTATCTTGTGGTTTTGATTTGCACTTCCTTAATAATTAGTGATGCTAAGCATCTTTTCATATGATTGTTGTATATCTTCTTTGGAGTAATGTCTATTAAAATGCATTGCCTATTTTTAAATCAGGTTGTGTGTTTTATTTGTTGTTTCATTTTAGAAGTTGTTTATATAGTCTGGATATCAAACCCTTATCAGATATATTATTTGCAAATATTTTCTCTCATTCCATAGGCTGTTTTTCACTCTGTTGGTTGTGTCCTTTGATACACTGAAGTTTTTAATTTGAATATAGTCCAGTTTGTTTTTTCCTTTATTATTGTGCTTTTGATGTCGTATCCAAGAAGTCATTGTCAAATCCAATGCCATGAATCTTTTCCCCGTGTTTCCTCTAAGAGTTTTATAGTTTTAGGTCTTATGTTTAGGTCTCTGATCCATTTTCAGTTACTTTTTGTATATGGTGTAAAGTAAGAGTCCAACTCCATTCTTTTTCATGTGCCTATCCAGTTTTCCCAGCATTTCCCTACTGGATGGTCTTGGCATCCTTATAGAAAATTTTTTGACCATATATGCAAAGGTTTTTTTCTGGGATCCCTCTTCTATTCCATTGGTCTATACGTCTGTCTTTATTCCAGTGCCACACTATTTTGATCACTGTAACCTGGTAATGAGTTTTGAAAGTCAAGAAGTGTGAGACCTCCAATTTTGTTCTTGGTGAAGTTTGCTTTGTCTATCAAAAGACCTGTTTTGAAGAGATAATAATAATAATGACCGTTTATCATTAAAAATCCAGAAAGGGAATGGAGTTCTTAAACATACAAACTATTTTGCTTGCTTAGGATCAATGAGTATAGATGTCAGAACCGTCTTTCAGTTTGAGAGGATCACGTTTTATAAGAATTTGAAAATGTTGTCCCCTCCTTCATAAGCTAGGTCAACTGACTTTAGAATTAGCCCTGCCGTGTCCCCTGTCTTATCCCTACTCTCCTGGCTACTCAGGGTCCTGGCTGAGTTTCTTGTTAGTTGAGCTGCTCTGGATGGAAGTTGTACTATATTCCCAGCCTCAAAATTGGGAGTCCAAGAGCAGCAGGGCAGAGGAGATCAGTAGTAAACAGAAGGAGATTTGTGGAAGCTCCATAGAGGGTTGGGGCAGTTCAAAAAAAAATGGGGCTCCCTCTCCGGTTTTCAGTTTAGAGGCAGAGGGTTAAAACCTGACAGAACAAAAACACCAAATTCCGTAGGAAATAGCTGTTTCAGTCCAAGGCACTGTGGCTGGATATGTGGAGTGGAGATGGAAACCTTTTCTCCTTCCTTAAAAAAAATACAATCAAAGAAATATGAGAAAAGACAAACCTGTTAGCGCATTGGAAGAGAATGGTGAGAGGTCCATGGGAGCCTGGAGACCAGTTGTAATGCCAGAGCTGAGGAAACATGAGCAAAAAGACAAGAACAGCAGAGATGGGAATAAAAGAAACCCAGGTGGTGGTTACAGAGATGTCTCAGGGTCCCAGTGCTAACCTTAAGTATTGTCCTAAGGCACCAGCAGGCTTCCTAAGGTAGTCTGAGGCAAACGGTGGAGCATTACTCTGCTCCATAACTCTCCCACCCCCCTGGAAGCGCTCTCCTTCCCAAGTATTGCCTGTTCATCATCACTGTGGTCTCTCCTTCCAAGATATCCTTGGCTTCTAAATAAACCCTCTCCTCCCCCCACCTCAACCCTTAACAAACCCTAGACATGTGCGCACACACACACACACACACACACACACACACACACACACACATGACTCTCCCTTTTTCCTGCCTTGAGCCTGGTCTCACAAGCACCTGCTCCCCGGGTGTCGCTCACCCAGGGGATGCTGAAAGATTGGCTGTCAATGGCAAACACTTGCTTGACAGGTGGCCTCAGGATGCCTTCACTTGGATAAGCCAGAGAGGCATGGGAGACTTTGAATTAGAACAGGGATCTCTGACTCTGCTCAATGTATGTGGCAGCCTGGATGGGAGGGGAGTCTGGGGGAGAATGGATACATGCATATGTTTGGCTGAGGCACTTTGCTGTGCACCTACAACTATCACAACATTGTTAATTGGCTGTATAAATAATATAAAATAAAAAGTTAAAAAGAAAAGAACAGGGATCTCTGGTAGAGAAAGAGTTGCCACCAAAGAAGTGAGCAGAATGATAAAGTAAAATAATAAAACATATTTAAAAGAACTTAATAATTCTGCTTTGAAGAGCAGTTTGTATTTCCCTGCTCTCCCTCACACGGGTCCTGTGTACTATGTCATTTAATTCTGATAGCTGCACTGCACGGTAAATGCTACCATCTTCAGTCTGCTGCTGATGAAACTGAAGAGAGGGAGAGAGGAGACCCACATGCTCTCTTGTATGGAAACGATGAGGTCGGGCCTGAGCGGCAGAGATCCGGCCTCCTTTGATTAACCTGTTCTCCTTCTGTGGATAGACCCAGCTTTGGGGGAGTTCAGTCTGGGATGATTAAAGCACAGTCATACTGCACAGGTCTCTGCCACTGTTGAGAGAGGCGACTCCTCTCCCTCCTCTTTCTGAAACCCCTATTGATCACAGAAGGGGTGAGTCCACAACTACTGAGTAAAATACACCTGCTTGGTCTATTCAGAGCAGTGTCATTCGAATCCCACGTACGAATAGGTGTGAGGAGCGTACCCTGAGGGGTCGGAGACAAGAAGCCTCACCCGGGCTTTTGGCCAAGGTGCCATTTTTGAGGGTTAACTTCTCAGGGCCTCAGTTTGCTGTCTGCAGCATGGTGGCGGGGAGGGAAGAATACGGGAAAAGCAACACCCAGATGGCATCCGGCGGAAGTCTCCAGGAGTCCCTCAACACCCCCAAACAGCCCTGCAGCAACCCTTTGCTCTCACCCAGGAACCACAGAAGGGGAAGAGGGGGAGGAAAGAGGGACACCTCCCTTTCTTTTCTCCTGTCCCAGCAACGGGCTGGCATCCTGGTGACCTGGGCTGTATAATTCTCAAGGTCTTCTCCCAACCCTTCCCTTTCGCCCCCCAGTTCAGGATTTCTTGGGAAGAAAAACACAAGGATAAGAAGAGCTGTTCGCCTCCCTTGCAGGGTGTGTATGGATTATGAGATAATACTTTTCCTTTCCTGTGTTCTGAGTGACCCGACAACATTCCTTCATAGCAACTGCACTTTCATATGGATTAAGAACCAAAATGTTGAAAACACAGCAGAAAAAGGAATCTTATTGCAGTTTCCAATATCTGACCTGCCAAGAACCAGGAGCTTCAGGGAAGCTAAATCAATTACTTACGAAGTTTCCATCTTTTCAGCTTTTCTCAAGAAAAGTTGGAGGGGGCCTCCAACCTATCTTTCCAAAAAAAAAAAAAAAAGTGCACACACGGCAGTGAACGGATAGCAAAGGCATTTCCACCAATTCCGCATTGGATGGGAGGGCCTGCCTAGAGATTTGCCAAGAACACCGAAGCCGACTCCAGAAAGCTTCCTGGGATTGCAGTTGAAATAGCCCTCTTGATTAGGGAATTTTCCCAGGTTGGTTAAGAGATTTGCACTGTTCCCCTGTTAGCAAACTCAATTTTTTGAAATTCAGCACTTTGAAGCAAAAAAAAAAAAAAAAAATCTAAGGACATGGACTGTATTGTCTTCTTTTAGAATCTTATTGAAAATGTGTATTTTGTCATTTTTTGAATTAATTTTTATTGGAGTCTAGTTGCTTTACAATGTTGTGTTAGTTTCTACTGTGCAGCAAAGGGAATCTGCTATATGTATACATATATCCCCTCACCTTTGGATTTCCTTCCCATTTAGGTCAGCACCGAGGATTAAGCAGAGTCCCCTGTGCTATACAGTCTGTTCTCGTTACTTATCTATTTTATACATAGTATCAATAGTGTATATATGTCAATCCCAATCTCCCAATTCATCTCACCACCTCCCTTTCCCCTATTTTGTCATTTTTAAAAAGCTGCGTTCTACCCGATGCAATTTACCTAAGGTTTGTCGAATGCCTAAGTGTGTCCGGTTTGTTGAATGCCTGATGTGAAAATTCAGAGATTCAGTGTGAATTCAGGAGCTCACGATGTAGAGGGGAAGGCAGCCTGCAGAGGGAGATCTGTGGAGGTACGGAATCCATGCTTCAAGGAAGGGGGTGTCTCTGTGGGGAAAAATGAGTCTGCTTCAGGGAGTCAGGACAGACCGGATAAAAAGGGTGAAGATGAATGCCCTTGGCTGACAAGGGGAAGAAGTCATTCCTAAGTGAAGGGGCTTCCTTTGTGCCTCCAATTTTACATACTTTATCTCTGTTCATCCACACACAACAGGTAGGTTTCAGGTCTTACAGAATTAGTCTTTCCATGTTATGAGTGAGGAAACTGAGGCAACGAGAGACAGTTACGTGTCCAGGGTTACGAAACCGTAAACCACGGTTTGCACAGGCGTCTAGGTCACAGTCTGGGAGTTAGATCTAGATGGAGGCCAACAGGGTTTGGTCAGAGGTGAAGGGAATGAATTCTGCTCTGAATACATCAAGCTCGAGGTTACACGTGGGAATAGATTAGCTAGAAATAAGGACCTGGGATTGGAAGAGGGTTGGAGGCGAGATTCGGGAGCATGGGCAGGTTGGTGACAGCTGGGGTATGTGTGAGAGTGAGTAAGATTGTCCTGGGCAGGCATGTGGTGAGAAAAGCAGCAGTAGATAGAACCCCAGGGCCACAGGAAGAGCCCGAAGGTGGACAGAGAAAATGGGGGAGCGGCTGAAGCAGTAAAAGGAGAGGCAAAGCCATGGAAACCAAGACAGAGGAGAGTCTTCAGGAATGAACAGGGCCAACAAATGCCATAAATGCTGCCAAGAGCTTACACGGGATGACAGCAGCCATTCGATTTGGCACTTGGGAGGTTATCGGGGACTTTAGTGGCAGGACTTTCAGTAGAGTACCGAGGGAATAAGACAGGTGAGGATCTGGCAAGGAGGAAAGTGGGACAAGAAAGCAAACCTGGTTCTGCTCCATTTGTGGGTTTCTTTCAAGGTGGAGGAATTTTACAAAGTTGGCATGCAGAAGGCAGGCTGTCAGTGAAGAAGAAAGGGTTCTGGGATAAAGTAGAGGCCGAAGGTTTGAGAAGGAACAGAACCCCAAAGGGAGTGGTGTAGAAGTCAGCCTTGGAGAGATAAGAGGTGACGCAGGCAAGTGTGAAAGGCACTCAGGGAACAGCCCTGCCTGCTGGGATGCTGGTGGCGGGAGCCTATGATGAGAACAAGGAATCTTTCCCTTTTGGTGTGTGTGCGTGGCAGCGCCGCGCGACATGTGGGATCTCAGTTCCCCGACCAGGGATGGAACCCGCACTTTCTGCAGGGACAGGGCGGAGTCTTAGCCACTGGACTCCCAGGGAAGTCCCAGAGAATGAACAATGTTATAGGGCCAGCGAGGCACGGAGCTACTGAGGAAGATGGGACTTACAGGAATGAAGAGTTGCAGTGTGAGACTGTCAGAGGCAGGTGTGATCGAGAAAGAATCACATCTGGTGTTCTGACAGCCGTGGGGGAGACAGCAAAATGCCAGCAGAGACAGAGAAGTGAGTTTCTATGCCACTCAATGTGGGATGCTCCCGCCAGAAACAGCAAGTAATTAAGCACATTTTACATTATACCCAATATCCTCCGTGGATGAAGACAGAAATGTGCATGCTAAGAAAAACAATTTAAGTAGATAATTTTTTCAAACGCATTCTATGTGCCCAGTACTATGTTAATAGCTTTATATATATATGGGCTATTTAAATTTTCCCAGTATGAATTGTTGTGGATGTTACCTCCAGTTTACAAGTAAGGAAACTGAGGGTTTGTTAAGAAACTTGCCTCAGATCATCAAACTGGTTTGTCAGAACCAGATTTAGAACCCAGGTCTGTCTGTCTCATAACAGCACGCTCTTAAATATTACTTTTTTCCTGATGTAGAGAGATTGCTAACATAAATTGTCACAAAAGGTTTGATATTTATAAAAACTTTCTAGAAATGGGCTTTAATGTGATTACCCTCCTGATGAGGTGGACACGAGCTGTTCATCCATCACTTGTTCACCCACGTACTCATTCATTCATTCATTCATTCCACAGACATATATTTCTTTGAGCATCTATAATGAGCCTGACATCAGGCAAGTCAGCAAAGATCCCCGTGTGAAGGAGACCTGATTCCTCCCTGGAGGAGCTTTCAGCCTCAGAGCAAACATGTACCACAAACAGGTCCACTTCTGTGGTAGGCGGTGTGCAGGAAGACGGTGTTTGCACCCAGGGGCACCGAAGGCAAAAGCTTACCCTTCCTGAAGGTCAGAAAAGATTCAAAGAGGAAGTGGCCGGATCTGAGTGTCAGTGGTGAGTCGGTGTTGTGTGCACTCCCCTTGGGGCTGGGACAGGGAGCAGGGCAGGCAGGGGCAGTCCTGTGAGGGGAGGCTCAGGGCCAGGAACAGTGGAGCATGTGGAGCCACAAAAAGCCCAAGTGGGCTAGAGTGAGTTCTCAAGCATCAAGCAAGAAGGTGCCCTCTTCCTGATTTTTTGATATACCAGCACCTGCCTAATTATCTGAGGGCTGTATTTATCTATGCCAACTCTTTAAAAATAATCTAGCTTCAAATTTTAAAAGTCCACAAAACTGCTGTTTTGATCAGTGGTTATTTATTCTTTTGTAAGATGTTAAAATAAAAAAATATCCATTGGTATATCTTACAGATCACCTGTCCTGTGCATAATAAAGTATGAACCCCCTTGGAGAGCATGGAGATGAGAGAGTCCAGATTGGGGGGTGCTTCTTAAACCTTCCGTGCTCCCACAGCACTTGGAGAGTATAATGGAAACGATAGAGCCTCTCTATGTAACCCTGTGGGTACTAGCACACACCCTCACGTGTGGTATTTTGCATGTCATTTAAGAAAGTAGCGGGGGACTTCCCTGGAGGTCCAGTGGTTAAGACTTTGCCTTCCAATCAGTGCAGGGGGTGTGAGTTCGATCCCTGGTCGGGGAGCTAAGATCCCACATGACTTGTGGTCAAAAAACCAAAACATAAAACAAGCAATATTGCAAGAAATTCAATAAAGGCTTTAAAAATGGTCCACATACACACACAAAAAAATTCATAAAAAAAAAAAAAAAAAAAGAAGAGGGGAGGGGGGCAGTGGTTCCTGGATGAGAGGTCAGGGTACCCTGCTGTAGGAGTAGGCGGGATGCAATATGAATGGTCGTGTTAAAGCCTGAAAGAGCAAAGCTGAATCCACCTGCTCTTCCTCTTATTTGGATCCCAGGAGGCCACCTGGTTGCACTCAATAGCCAGAGGTATCATTTCAGAAACTTTGTCATCTCAGCAACAGGAAAACGGGAGCCTTAAGAAGTCCAGGCCAAACTGCTGTATAGTGCGGGGTTCCCAGCTCGGTGCTCTGTGGTGACTTAGATGGATGGGATGGGGGAGGAGGGAGGTACAAGAGGGAGGGGAGATATGTATATGTGTAGCTGATTCACTTCGTTGTACAGCAGAAACTAACACAACATTGTAAGGCAACTATACCCCAATAAAAAAAAAAAAGAATGCAAAATCAGCCTCGGCCTGTGTAGGTGGGGACTTCAGCCCTCTACCGGCTGAAGGGAAAGACTGAGTTAGCCCAGCAGGCAGCTTGTGGCAAAAAAAAAAAAAAAAAAAAAGCAAGCCACGGAGGTGCAGAAGCTGGGCCACTGCCCCCAGGCATGAGCAGGGAGATAGGGGCTTGGCAAGTCGAGCTGAGCGGGTGGGAGAGGGAAACGGCAGCCACCAACCAGGAGCAGAGCCATGCTATTCAGTCTCTTAGCTCCACTGCTGTGGCCGGGGCCCCATTAAGTGATGCCCCCCAGCATGCACAGAGAGAAGGCCAGACAACAAGTAATGCTTGTCTTCCGCTGGCAGAACAAGTCCACTAACCAGCCACTCTGCCAACCCCAAAAGGCCAAAAGAAGGCCAGACGGAAGGAAGAAGGAAGAAAGAAAGTCAGCGAGAAATTCCTGGATGGATGGACACGCAGAAGAATGTGTCCGCTGCTTCAAATGTGGCACCGTTTAAGCTCCCAACGCGGGAGCCAAGAGCTCCCGTTAAACGGTGAGTCAACAAAAAGGTCAGCTCGTCCAGGGACCCAGTTACCCTCCGCTTGGTGCCCAGGAAGGCCCAATTAACCCATATTAGCTCGGCTTCGGTGGGGCTCTGAGCGCTCTGGCCCCTCCAGCTCCAGCCCGCGTTGTGGTCCTGGGTCCAAGCACCCCACTGTGAACCTTGTTTTCTCAAAGCTCACACTCGGCTTAAAACTCTTGCTGGTTTGACCCAAGAGGAAAGAGCCTGTGGCCCAGAGGTAATGAACTGTTCTAAGTCTGTCTCATCTTTCTCTAAAATAAAAATTCTGTCGACTGCACAAATATGACACGAATCAAGACACGCCACACCCCCTCTCCCTTGCATACACTTACACACTCAGTCTCCTGAATGCACATGATTTGATTCTGAGTGAGAAGCTGGACCCTGTCAATATAGCCTAATTTAAATGCTTTAAGCGAAATCAATAGTATCATTAAATTGCTTCTGCCTCTTGTGTTCTACTGGTTTAACACCTATGATGATAAGTTTGCAGCCCTTTTAAGCTAAGCAGACAATTCGGTACTAACATCCTGCCCCTGGAAGGTACAAGGACAGGATTGACAGGTTCAGACCTCTGCGGGGATGGACACTTTGTCTTCTGACAGTTTCATCCTTTCATTTTAGTATTGTCATTCCCCCTCCCTCCTGCCCATTTTCTTTTCCCACATTCCTTATCCGCAACCCCCAGCCGTGCCCCCGCCCTGGCTCGATTTCAGTTTCCTGTTCCTCAAACCTTGCTCTCAGGCAGGGACCAGCTTATTCACACAGAGCCATCACAGGCCCACCATGGGTCAGAGCTCCCTAAAGTCTGATCCAGGGACCACCTGCAGCTGAAACACATGGTGCATGTCAACAGTTTAAATCCTGGGCTCCACTCACTGAATCACAATTTTCAGGAGTGGGAAATCGAAATAAGCATTTTAATTGTTTCCCAGGTTATTCCTCTTCACACACACACACACACACACACACACGAAAAAAACGCTAAGATACAGCATTTGGCCTCCCAGGGCTATACGAGAAGTTTGTAAATCATACAGACTTGGATAATTCCAGGACAAGGAATGCTCTAAGAGTTGGTCTCAGCTGGGGGATATACGCACATGTGTGGATGATAGAGTTCCTGCTGTGTATGTGATCTTCTCACATCCAGTTCTCCACAAAAAGCCAACTGGAGAAGTTCAAGTGGCCATACCTCGTCGCCCAAAGGCCAAAAGAGGGAGCTAGTATGGTAAGAGTGAAAGGGGGAAGGAATGCTGGCAAAGGGAGATGCGATGGTAAGGATGAGGGGGAAAAGGTCTGTACTTGTTGATCTGATTTCCTGCAACTGCTGAACATGTATTAGTAGGATGTCCCCACCGTGGTGGGATTAAATGGGCCTTGAGTATTGAATGACTAGACGTTGGGGCCCTGCTCATTTCCTTTGCCCCATGTACATGAGGCCACACAGAATAGGAGCTCAAATCTGGGACATTCCCCTCCCCTATTCAAATGCACTCACTTCACCTTCCCTCTGTATTCCAGGCCAAAAGAGGAAAAGGGAAAGCACAAGGAGGAAAGGTGCCACTTCTGTCAGGAAAACCCAGCTTCCCCTGAATCCCCAGAAATCTGCTTCTCACTGGTGAGAACTGCCTGCAACAGCCGCCTCGGTTGCAAAGGAATGTGATAAAGGTAGCTCTCATTTTAAAACTCCGGAACATTGTCTCCTTGAGTAACATCGGGATGCTTTAGTAAGGAAGAAAAGACACCTGGATACTGAGGAGGTAAGCAGTGTGTGCCCCACGCCTAGAGACACAGCGTCTCTGGGGAAGATGACTCTGCTCTGATGTGTATTTGCTTGTCCCCACAGCTGTGGCCTCAATAGCAGGAATGCTAAGCTCCTTCCCTCTTTACATAATCCCCCAGCTTTTAACATGTGCCTCAAGCTTCTTGAGCCTAATTTTAGGTTCGTTCAATTTGTTCTTTGGTTGAGACCCTACTTGGTGTCAGGCTTAAGGCCTCACCCGGTGGGCACGATGGGGTGAAGCTGTCTTCCGCTGTCATGCAGCTTGCGTTGCAGCAGAGGAAGGGAGACGCAGGGACAGGTGGGCACGACGACACAGAGAGAGCAGAGCCATGACAAGGGAAGCAAGGGATGCAGTGGGGCACACAATATGGTGGGACGTTCAACCCACAGGGGCTGAAGGAGCTGCTCAGAGGGTAGTAAAGAGGGTGATGGAGATGAGAGGGTGGATTTTTCTAGGCAGAATGGCCAGCATCTTCTAAAGGAGGTAAGGGACGAATATTGGTCTTCTGGAAACCTGCGAAGTTCAGAATGTCTGAAACATTGCCTGCAGTGCAAGGGCAGGCAGGCAGGCGAGAGGTAGGCAAGGGTCAGATCGTGGTGACCGGGCTTCCCCGGTGGCGCGGCGGTTGAGCGTCCGCCTGCCGAGGCAGGGGACGCGGCTTCATGTCCCGGTCCGGGAAGATCCCACGTGCCGCGCAGCGGCTGGGCCCATGAGCCATGGCCGCTGAGCCTGCGCGTCCGGAGCCTGTGCTCTGCCA
>RJWK010001517.1:0-79802 GCA_004363435.1 Platanista minor
TCCTGGACTTGGGTGGCTATTTCCTTTCCCATGTTAGGGAAGTTTTTGACTATAATCTCTTCAAATATTTTCTTAGGTCCTTTCTCTCTCTCTTTTCCTTCTGGGACCCCTATAATGCGAATGTTGTTGCGTTTAATGTTGGCCCAGACGTCTCTTAGGCTGTCTTCATTTCTTTTCGTTCTTTTTTTGTTTATTCTGTTCCATGGCAGTGAATTATGCCATTCTGTCTTCCAGGTCAGTTATCCGTTCTTCTGCCTCAGTTATTCTGCTATTGATTCCGTCTAGTGTATTTATCATTTCAGTTATTGTATTGTTCATCTCTGTTTGTTTGTTCTTTAATTCTTCTAGGTCTTTGTTAAACATTTCTTGCATCTTCTCCATCTTTTCCTCCATTCTTTTTCTGAGGTCCTGGATCATCTTCACTATCATTATTCTTAACTCTTTTTCTGGAAGGTTGCCTATCTCTACTTCATTTAATTGTTTTTCTGGGGTTTTATGTTGTTCCTTCATGTGGTACATAGCCTTCTGCATTTTCATTTGTCTGTCTTTCTGTGAATGTGGTTCTTGTTCCACTGGCTGCAGGATTGTTGTTCTTCTTGCTTCTGCTGTCTGTCCTCTGGTGGATGAGGCTATCTAAGAAGCTTGTGCAAGCTTCCTGATGGGAGGGACTGGTGGTGTTTAGTGCTGGGTGTTGCTCTGGAGGGCAGAGCTCAGTAAAACTTTAATCCACTTGTCTCCTGATGGGTGCAGCTAAGTTCCCTCCCTCTTGGTTTTTGGCCTGAGGCGCCCTAGCACTGGAGGCTATGAGCTCTTTGGTGGGGCTAATGGTGGACTCCGGGAGAGCTCATGACAAGGATTACTTCCCAGAACTTCTGCTGCCAGTGTCCTTGTCCCCACGGTGAGCCACAGCCTCCCCCACCTCTGCAGGAGACCTTCCAACACTAGCATGTAGGTCTGGTTCAGTGTCCTGTGAGGTCAGTGCTCCTTCCCCCTGGGTCCTGATATGCACACTACTTTGTGTGTGCCCTCCAAGAGTGGAGTCTGTTTCCCCCAGTCCTGTCGAAGACCTGTGGTCAAATCCTGCTAGACTTCAATGTCTGACTGTCTGGGAATTCCTCCTCCCATTGTTAGACCCGCAGGTTGGGAAGTCTGACGTGGGGCTCAGAAGCTTCACTCCAGTGGGTGGACTTCTCTGGTATAATTGTTCTCCAGCTTGTGAGTCACCCATGCAGCAGTTATGGGATTTGATTTTACTGTTATTCCACCCCTCCTGCTGTCTCACTGCAACTTCCTGTTTGTCTTTGGATGTGGGGTATCTTTTTGGTGAGTCCCAGTGTCTTCCTGTCAATGATTGCCCAGCAGTTAGTTGTGATTCTGGTGCTTTCACAAGAGGGAGTAAGCGCATGACCTTGTACTCTGCCCTCTTGAACCCAAAGGTCTAAGTTTCTTAATTGTTTTATTCTTCTATACATGTTTTATGGCCCAAAATGTGGTCTGTCACGTTGAATGCAAGTTTGAAAAGAATGTGAGTTCTGCTGTGCTTGCATGGAGTATTCTATAACTGTCAATTAGATCCAGTTGATTAGCACTCTTGTTCAGTTCCACTATATATATCCTCACTGATTTTCTGTCTGCTTCATCTGTCATTTACTGAAAGAGGAGTGTTCAAGTCTCCAGCTATAGTAGTGGATTTGTCTGTTTCTCCTTTCAGTTCTATTAGTTTTTGCTTTATGTATTTTGATGCTCTGTTGTTAGGTACATACCTGTTAGAGATTCTTATTTCTTGGAGAATTGACCACTTTATCATTAAGTAACACCCCTCTTTACCCCTGGTAACTTCCTTGTTCTGAAGTCAGCTTTATCTAAAATTAATATAGCTATTCCAACTGTTTTTCCCATTATTGTTATCAGGGTATATCTTCTCCACTCCTTTACTTTTAATCTATGTCTTTGTTTTTAAAATGGTTTTTTTTTTAAATGGGTTTTTATAGACAACATTTAGTGAGGTCTGTTTTTAATTCACTCTGATGGTCTCTGTATTTTGTGTGTTAAGATAATTCACATTGAAAGTGATTATTGGTATATGTGGATTAATATTTAACATATAACTTTTTTCTGTTTGTTGCACTTGTTTTTCATTTTTTTCTTTTTTTCTGCATTCTCTTGTTTTAATTGTGCAATTTATATAACTCAATTTTCTCCTCTTTAACTTCTTTTAGTAATTGTCCTAGAGTTTGCAGTATCAAATTTTTACTGATCTAAGTCTATTTTCAAATAACATTAACCACTTCATGGGTAGTGCCGGAATCTTAAAATAGTATTACCAACTTATTCCTCATGTTCCTTAAAAGTTACTCATTAATTTCATCTATCCAGCTACTATAATCAAACAATATATTGTTACTGTTATTACCGTTTATGTATTACATAAAGAATAAGAAAAATAAAAGATTTTATTTTACATTCATATTCATTCTCCAGTGGTTTCCCTTTCTTTATGTAGATCTGAGTCTTTGACCTTTATTACTTTCTTGCTCCCTGAAGAACATTTTTTTAACAATTTTTTTAGAATAGTTTTAGGTTCACAGAAAAATTGAGTGGAAGGTATAGATATTTCCCATATACTGTCTACCCCCACACATGCATAGCTTCTCCCACTATCACCATCCCCACCAGAGTGGTACATTTGCTACGATTGATGTGACTACATTGACATCATAATCACCCAAAGTCCATAATTTATCTTAAGGTTTGTTCTTGACACTGTACACTCTATGGGTTTGGGCAAATGTATAATAACATGTATCCATCATTATAGTATCACACAGAGTACTTTCACTGCCTTATAAATTCTGTGTGCTTCCCTCAAAGGACTTATTTTAATATTTTTTACAGAGCAGGTCTTTTTGCAATGAATTCCCTCAGTTTTTGTTTATCTGAGAAAGTCTTTATTTCTCCTTCATGTTTGTAGTATAAATTTCCCTGGACATAATATTCTAGTTTTTTTTCCATTACTTTATATATTTCACTTCAATCTTTTATTGATTGCATGGCTTTTTAAATGAAAAATTCACTATAATTCTTATCTTTTCTCCTGTATAACTACAGAGATATTTTTCTCTCTGGTTTTTTTTCAAGAGTTTTTCTTTGTCTTTGGTTTTCTACAGTTTGAATATAAGATGTCTTGGTGTTACCTATGGCTGCAGAAATTTAAATTTCCTCTAGTGTTCTTATTTTTGTGTCCCTTCTTGTTGGGTTTCCCTAAGAACTCTTTCTTAAATAAACTGAGTTTTGTAGCTCTTTAAACTGTAATCCAATATTATTATATTGGAGCCCTGTTGATGTGGTGACAGTGAGTTTGGAGGGTGGAGAAGAAGTGTTCTACAACATTATGATTAATTTTAAGTCATTTAGTAGGCCTGTTTCCCTGAGTTGTGACCTTCACAAGTGCTTCTTTTTTCCCTCTTTTGTGAGTCAAGAAACGTAGAAGGGGCTGGAGCACTGTAATTGTCCTTAAGCTAATGAGAGACATTGATCTGATAAAGTCTTTTTCATTTCTAATTTTATTGATTTGAGACCTCTCCCTCTTTTTCTTGATGAGTCTCGCTAATGGTTTATCAGTTTTATCTTTTCAAAGAACCAGCTTTTAGTTTCATTGATCTTTTGTCTTGTTTTCTTCATCTGTATTTCATTTATTTTTGATCTGACCTTTATGATTTCTTTCCTTCTACAAACTTTAGGTTTTGTTTGTTCTTCTTTCTCTAGTGAAGAAACCTTAGGTGTAAGGTTAAGTTGTATGAAATTTTTCTTGTTTCCTGATGTAAGATTGTATTGCTCTAAACCTCCCTCTTAGAACTGCTTTTGTATCCATTCAGCCAGTCTGTGTCTTTTGGTTGGAGCATTTAATCTGTTTATGTTTAAGGTGATTATTGATATGTATGTTCTTATTGTCATTTTGTTAATTGTTTTTCATTAGTTTTTGTAGGTCTTTTTTCTTTGCTTCCTCTTTTGTTCTCTTTTGTGATTTTATGACTTGCTTTAGTATTGTGTTTGGATTCCTTTTTCTTTTTTGTGTATCTATTGTAAATTTACAGTTTGTGGTTACCATGAGGTTTTCATATAGCAGTCTATATATAAACAAGATTGTTGTAAGTTGCTGGTCTTTTAATTTCAAATGCATTTCCAATATCTTGTGTTTGTGCTCTCCTCTTCTCACAGTTGCTGGTTTTGTTATCATATTTGCATGTGGATGATTTCCTACCTTTACTGTATGTCTGCCTTTACCGGTGAGCTTTTCCATTCATAATTTTATTGTTTCTAGTTGTGGCCTTTTTATCTCTGCTTAGAGAAGTTCCTTTACCATTTGTTGTAAAGCTGGTCTGGTGATGCTGAATTCTCTTAGGTTTTACTTGTCTGTAAAGTTTTTGATTTCTCAGTTGAATCTGAATGAGAGCCTTGCTAGGTAAGGTATTCTTGGTTGTAGATTCTTCCCTCTCATCACTTGAAATATATCATGCCACTGTCTTCTGGCCTGCAGAGTTTCTGCTGAGAAATCAGCTGATAACCTTACAGGGGTTCCCTTGTATGTAATTTGTTGCTTTTCTCTTGTTGCTTTTAATATTTTTTCTTTATCTTTAATTTTTGTGAATTTGATTACTATGTGTCTTGGCATGTTTTTCTTTGGGCTTATCCTCCCTGGGTCTCTGTGCTTCCTGAATTGGATGACTGTTTCCTTTCCCATGTTAGGAAAGTTTTCAGCTATTGTCTCTTCAAATATTTTCTCAGGTCCTTTCTCTCTCTCTCTCCTTCTGCGACCCATATAATGTGAATGTTGGTACATTTAATATTGTCCCAAAGGTCTTAGACTATCCTCATTTCTTTGCACCCTTTATTTCTTTATTCTGTTCCATGGCAGTGATTTCCCCCATTCTTCTTCCAGCTCACTTATCCATTCTTCTGCCTGTTATTCTGCTATTGATTCCTTCTAGTCTGTTTTTCATTTCAGTTATTATATTGTTCATCTCTGTTTGCTCGTTCTTTAATTCTTCTAGGTCTTTGTTAAACATTTCTTGTATTTTTCTCAATCTGTGCCTCCACTGTTTTTCTGAGATCTTGGATCATCTTTATTATCATTACTCTGAATTTTTTTTCAGGTAGATTACCTATCTCCACTTAGTTGTTCTTCTGGGATTTTATCTTATTCCTTCATCTAGGACATATTCCTCTGAAATCTCATTTTGTCTAAATTTCTGTGATTGCGGTTTCTGTTTGCAGGCTGCAGGGTTGTAGTTCTTCTTGCTTCTGCTGTCTGCCCCCTGGTGGATGAGGCTGTCTAAGAGGCTTGTGCAAGCTTCCTGTGGGAGGGACTGTTACCTGGCCACTGGTGAGCAGAGCTGGGTCTTGTCCCTGTGGTGGGCAGGGCGATAAAGTCTTTTTCACTTGAGGGTAGGCCTTTGATATGGAGAATACACTGGAATTATTTCAAATTATTACTTTTCTCCTCATTTTTCCGAAGATTAAAGATTATTTTTCTTGGCTGTTTACCATGAGAACATGATATTGTTCCTGGAGGTAAAACCCAAGAAAGGGTTCCCACACCCCTACCAAGACTACAAGCTCTAGAATTTTCTCGTTCTCAAGGTAGTCTACACTCCAAGTGGTTAATCAAATAAACATTTAAGTTCTCCTACCAGTATATGGGTCCAGTGGCTTTTGCTTTAGCTGAGTTGATCTCAGCTGTTTTTCTCTATTCTGCATGTGTTTCTCAATATGGAGGTAGAGGTTAGCCCTGTGATATCAATTCTCTTATGTGTCCAGGAAAAATCATTGATTTTTTTTTGTTTTTTAAATTTTATGTTGGAGTATAGTTGATTAACAGTGATGTGTTCGTTTCAGGTGTACAGCAAAGTGATTCAGTTATATATATACTTGTATCTATTCTTTTTCAATTTCTTTTCCAATTTAAGTTATTACAGAGTATTGAACAGAGTTCCCTCTGCTATACAGTAGGTCTTTGTTGGTTATCTATTTTAAATATAGCAGTGTGTATATGTCAATCCCAAATTCCCAATCTATCCCTTTCCCCACTTCTCCCTCACCCAACACCCACCCCCGGTAACGATAAGTTCATTCTCTAAGTCTGTCAGTCTGTTTCTGTTTTGTAAATAAGTTTGTTTGTATCATTTTTTTTTTAGATTCTGCATATAAACAATATCATATGATATTTGTCTTTCTCTGTCTGACTTAATTATGATAATCTCCAGGTCCATCCATGTTGCTGCAAGTGTCATTATTTCATTCCTTTTTAAAATTTTTTTAATTAATTAAGTAATGTATTTATTTTTGGCTGCATTGGGTCTTCGTTGTTGCACTCAGCCTTTCTCCAGTTGCAGCAAGCGGGGGTTACTCTTCGTTGCAGTGCATGGGCTTCTCATTGCGGTGGCTTCTCTTGTTGCGGAGCACAGGCTCTAGGCACACAGGCTTCAGTAGTTGTGGCACACAGGCTCAGTAGTTCTGGCACACGGGCTTAGTTGCTCCATGGCATGTGGGATCTCCCCAGACCAGGGGTCAAACCCATGTCCCCTGCATTGGCAGGCGGATTCTTAACTACTGTGTCACCAGGGAAGTCCCTATTTCATTCTTTTTAATGGCTGAGTAATATTCCTTTGTAGATATGTACCAAATCTTCTTTATCCCTTCATCTGTTGATGGACATTTAGGTTGCTTCTGTGTTTTGGCTATGGTAAATAGCACTGCAGTGAACATTGGGGTGCATATATCCTTTTGAACCATGTTTTTCTCTGCATATATGCCCAGGAGTGGGCCTGTTGCTGGAATATGGTAGCGCTATTTTTAGTTTCTTAAGGAACCTTCATATTGTTCTCCATAGTGGCTGTACCAATTTACATTCCCACCAACAGTGTAGGAGTTTTCCCTTTTCTCCACCATTTATTGCTATTGTTTGTAGACTTTTTTTTTTTTTTTTTTTTTTGCATTATGTGGACCTCTCACTGTTGCGGCCTCTCCCGTTGCGGAGCACAGTCTCCGGACGCGCAGGCCCAGCGGCCATGGCTCACGAGCCCAGCCACTCCACGGCACGTGGGATCTTCCTGGACCAGGGCATGAACCCGCATCCCCTGCATTGGCAGGCGGACTCCCAACCACTGCGCCACCAAGGAAGCCCTGTTTGTAGACTTTTTGATGATGGCCATTCTGACTGGTGTGAGGTGATATCTCATGGAAGTTTTGATTTGCATTTCTCTAATAATTAATGATGTTGAGCATATTTTCATGTATCTTTTGGCCATCTGTATGTCTTCTTTGGAGAAATGTCTATTTAGGTCTTCTACCCATTTTTTGATAGGGTTTTTTTTTGATATTGAGCCACATGACCTGTTTGTAGATTTTGGAGATTAATTCCTTGTTGATCGTATTGTTTGGAAATATTTTCTCCCATTCTGTGGGTTGTCAGTTAGTTTTGTTTATGATTTCCTTTGCTGTGCAAAAGCTTTTGTGTTTAATTAGGCCCCATTTGTTTATTTTTGTTTTTATTTCTGTTACTCTAGGCGATGGATCAAAAAAGACATCGTTGTGATTTATGTCAAAGAGTGTTCTACCTACATTTTCCTCGAAGAGTTTTATAGTGTGCAGTTTTACATTTAGGTCTTTAATCCATTTTGAGTTTATTTTTGTGTATGTCATTAAAAATTGTTCTAATTTCTTTTTTCACATGTAGCTGTCCCGTTTTCCCAGCACCATTTATTGAAGAGACTGTCTTTTCTCCATTGTATAGTCTTGTCTCCTTTGTTGTAGATTAATTGACCATAGACTTCTCTCCTGTTCCATTGATCTATATTTCTGTTTTTGTGCCAGTACCATACTTTTTTGATGACTGTGGTTATGTAGTATAGTCTGCAGTCATGGATCCTGATTTCTCCAGCTCTGTTTTCCTTTCTCCAGGTTGCTTTGGCTATTCAGGGTCTTTTGTGTCTCCGTACAAATTAAAAAATTTTTTTTTCTAATCCTGTGAAATGTACCATTGGTAATTTGATAGAGATTGCATTGACTCTTTAGGTTGGCTTGGGTAGTAGAGTCATTTTAACAATATTCATTCTTCCAATCAAAGAACATGGTATTTCTTTCCATTTGTTTTTGTCATCTTTGATTTCTTTCATCAGCATCTTATAGTTTTCAGGGTACAGGTATTTTGCCTCCTAGATACTTTTATTCCTAGATATTTTATTATTGTTGATGCAGTGGTAAATGGGATTTTTCTTTAATTTCTCTTTCTGATCTTTTGTTGTTAGTGTATAGAAATGCAACAGATTTCTGTGTATTAATTTTGTATCCTGCAACTTTACTGAATTCATTGATGAGCTCTAGTAGTTTTCATCTTTTTTAGCTTTTTTTCTGGCCTGGAATGATTACTTCCAAGCTGAAGTCATGTCATAGCTGAAATCAGAAGTCAATATTTACTTTTTTTGATAAATAAAATAGGTGAGTGTTTAAATTCAGGACTCATTTTTCTTATTTAAAATAATCCTCACTATTGATAGCTTATAGAAAAAAATTACAAACTCCATGAGGAAATTCATTGCCAAGAGAGAAAAGGCACACATACAACAAATGGCAGTATTTGTACTTGAGAAACTAGAAAAACCAGAATCCATTCTGAAAGGGACTTTAAAGCAAACATATTTAAAAGATCAGAGGATAAAAGGAATTCAGTAAGATCCATAAGAAAATTTTAAGACTATATGATAAAATGAACAAGAAGATTGTAAAAAGTATCAAATATAATTTTTATAGCGAAAAGTATAGGATTGAAATAATAAAAACTCAGTGGATCAGTTAAAGTATTGATTGATATAGATAACCAGAGAATTAGAAGATAAATCTGAAGAAGCCATACAGAATGCAGCTCATATATTTTTTAAAAAAGACAAATTATGATTTGTCCTAAAAAAAAAAAGACAGATTATCTTCAAGGAAGAGAAAATGAGAAGCTCTGTTATGTGTCTAAAGGGAGTCCCAGGAGAGAATGGGAGAGAGAAAAAAGTCCTGATGTGATGGTTCCAAGTTTTTAGGAATTGTAAAAATATTATGAGTCCCCTTTGATTGTAAAAGCATATCAAGTCTCTAGTAAGATAAACAAATGCAAATTCATTCCTTAAAAATATCACAGAAACTGTAGAACATTTGGAGAGAGAGTAAGAGGAAAGTTTTAAAGGCTACTAGAGAGTCAAGATGGATTACATATAGACAGCAATCACAGTGGCAGAGTATTTCTTAGAAACATCAATGGATCTCAGCAGATAAAGGACAAGGATCTTTAAAGTACCGAGGGAAAATCTGTTTATTTAGATTTAGATACCTTTTCCACACAGCCATCAACAAAATGTAAAGGCCACCTATAGAATGGGAGAAAATATTTGCAAATCATATATCTTATAAGGGGTTAATATATGAAGAACTCATACAATTCAATAGAAAAAATGATTTAAAAATTGGCAGAGGAACAGACATTTTTCCAAAGAAGACATACAAAGGGCTAAGAGGTACATGAAAAGGTGCTCAACATCACTAATCATCAGGGAAATGCAAATCAAAACCACAATGAGGTATCACCTAACATCTGTTAGAATGTCTATTATGAAAAGACAAGAAATAACAAGTATTGGCAAAGATGTGGAGAAGAGGGAACACTTGTGCACTGCTCGTGGAAATGTAGATTGGTGCAGACACTATGGAAAACAGCATGGAAAACAAAAAATTAAAAATAGAACTACTACATGATCCAGCAGTTCCACTTCTGGGTATTTATCTAAAGAATGCTCATTGCAGCAATATTTACAATAGCCAAGACATGGAAACCACCTAAGTATCCATCAATAGATGAATAGACAAAGAAAATTATATATATTTGTACATACACAGGAATATTATTCAGTCATATAAAAGATGGAAATCCTGCCATTCATGACAATAAGAAGAGACCTTGAGAGCATTATGCTAAGCGAACTAAGTCAGACAGAGAAAGACAAGTACTGTGGGATCTCACACATGCAACCTAAAAAGCCCAAACTCATGGATACAGAGAACAGATTGGTGGTTGCCCGAGGCAGGAGGTGGGAGATTGGCAAAATGAGTGAAGGTGATCAAAAGGTACAAACTTCTAGTTATAAATAAATCTGGGGTTGTAATGTACAGCATGGTGACTGTAGTCAAGAGTACTGTATTATATATTTGAAAGTTTCTGAGAGAGTAGATCTTAAAAGTTTTCATCACAGTAAAAAAGTTGTAACTATGTGTGGTGATAGATGTTAACTAAGCTTATTTTGGCAATCATTTTACCGTATATACATATATCAAATCATTATGTTGTATACCTAAACTAATAAAAAATAATTTTTGTAATGTACAGCATG
This sequence comes from Platanista minor, assembly GCA_004363435.1. Taxonomy (NCBI): domain Eukaryota; kingdom Metazoa; phylum Chordata; class Mammalia; order Artiodactyla; family Platanistidae; genus Platanista; species Platanista minor. The sequence goes on from RJWK010001517.1 coordinate 10,428, forward strand.
GTAACTGTAGTTAAGAGTACTGTATTATATATTTGAAAGTGGCTAAGAGAGTAGATCTTAAAAGTTTTCATCAGGGCTTCCCTGGTGGCGCAGTGGTTGAGAGTCCGCCTGCCGAAGCAGGGGACACGGGTTCGTTCCCCAGTCTGGGAAGATCCCACATGCCGCGGAGCGGCTGGGCCCGTGAGCCATGGCCGCTGAGCCTGCGCGTCCGGAGCCTGTGCTTCGCAGCGGGAAAGGCCGCAACAGTGAGAGGCCTGCGTACCGCAAAAAAAAAAAAAAAAAAAAGTTTTCATCACAATAAAAAAATTGTAACTGTGTGTGGTGATAGATGTTAACTAAACTTATTTTGGCAATCATTTTGCAATATATGCATATATCAAATCATTTTGTTGTACACCTAAACTTATACAAAATATATGTAAATTATATCTCAATTAAAAAAAGATTCCACATGTAGAGAGATCTCACACACACACAAAGAAAAACTTTTCACATCTTTTGCCATTTTTTTTACGCTTTTACTATCTAATGGTCAGGAAGATGTGTAATAATTTAAAAGTGACTCTATATACAATAACACTTAAAACTGAATTTGTATCATATTAAACACAACTGTACCTACATACATTTGAAAGGTGATGTTGTAAGTCCTTCTCTATAATATATATGTCATATGTGTAATGTGTAGCATGTAATATATGTTTAACATATACTAAAATACATTTCATTGTCAATCAATGGCCAGAGCTTAGTGCTTGAACATAATCATGGACCATTTGCCACAGTTACCCACAATATTTTTTAAAACTGTAACTTGATAGCCTCTCATGGCTCTGTTTTGAAGCTTGTTTCTTATAGTCCTGGTAGTATATTATTTTATGCTGAGTTTCAGCCATATTGGTCAACATACCTTCAAATTATAGTATTTTCCAGCCTTTGCACATTCTAACAGATATCCCTGGTCCCCAGCTGCTGTGATTTGCTCTGGTGGAGACTCAGGCTGTTTTAAGAGACTGTAGTTCTGGAATGTAGGACTGACTTTGGATCTTTGTGCAGCATACATGCAATTGGCTAAGGATCAGAGTTTTGGCTGCATGGATAGATCTGGGTCCTCTGAGAGCAATTCTAATTTCAGGTATCTTAGATGTTGGAGGATATTGCCAAAATATTTTTTATTCCTTAAAAACACTCAGATTCTCCCTCCCCTGCCACTTTTTCAGTCTAATAAATCCCAAAGGAGCCTTAAAAATAAAATATATTTTCAAAACAAAATGTGTTCTCTCAATCATAGGAGAAACAGCTGTTTATCCCTGGGTCATTCAGTCAGAATATATCCATGAAATATATATATATATATATATATATGCACATATATATACATATATATTTCACTTTTTGAGAGGGTACAAGTAATATATGTGTTATACTTTTAACCACACCTTTGTTTGCTCTGAGATTAAAGAATATATGTAATTCCCTTAGAAATATACAAGCTCAGGAAAAACCCTCATGATTACAGATCCTTGCCCAACCATCAGCTTCTTCTTATATGCTAGGAATGCAGTTTCCTGAGGAACAACTTTCAGGAAAATGTGCTATTCTTTGATGTCTTAATTTCTTATCTTTGAATCTCCGAAAAGTTTTTAGAAATTCAAGGCATGTCGACTCTTTTCAGCTCATTAATTCAACCAATGTGGTTGATCTCTATGCCAGGCACTGTGATAGTTGGTGGGGATTCCCTGATGACTACGAAAGAAATAGTCCATAGCCGTGCAACATTAAGTTCTCAAGGCCCTTGATACCAGATTCTTGGCTTCAATGGAAAACCTTCTTTTTTAAAAAATATCAGCGTTCTCTCCTCTCTTATTTTTTGAGCCAGATTCCTCACACACAGCAGCAGTCATCTCCCCCATCGTAGCTCAGCCTGATCTTTCTAAAGGACTTTGTATTGCTGGACTGTATCTATACAGCTGGTGGCAGAATGGTTCTACAACATGAATACAGGGGCATCACTTTTCTAAACAGATAAGTCAGTGAAACCTCTTAGTACACACACAGCATTGTGAACAACAGAAGACCAGAAGTATCAGTTGCTCTGTTTTGGGTAAAGTGGGAGATAGGCATTTTTGCAGTACAGCTCAGTGGAAAGAACTTGGACATTAGAGTTTTTTCTAAATCTTTCATAGAGCTATATGAGCTTGGACAAGGTCTTCTTTTGTCTTTTGTTTCTTCATATGGCAAATGGGAATAATATTACCGGGCTTATATGGTTGAGTATTTATTCAGAAATGGTACAATGCAGCAATAGTGGATAGTAACTATTATATATAAATATGTACATGTTATCTTATAATATGACTTATGGAATCAGTATTGATTGACTAAGGCACAGCTCTACTTGCCATGGATATGCTCTTGTTTCTCTACCAAATAGCAATTTGTCTAGCAGTCTCTCTAAACTGTGGGTGCGGGTGTGTGTGTGTGTGTGTGTGTGTGTGTGTGTGTGTGTGTGTGTGTGTAAAATACATTTGCCTGTAGTTTTCTAAACAAAGACTGGTAGGAAAAATAAAGTAATCCAGAGTGTTCAGAAGCGCAACTTCAGAAGATAGCACTTCAGAGACTTGAAGGAACTTCCGTGAATATGTAACGGAAAAGGGAGATAATTTAACAAAAGAGGAGCCTTTATCATTATGTTTGACATTCACTCAACCTTTTTTCCTTTTATATGAAGTTGGGATTATTTTACACCTTTTAGCCTCTGATCTGCTCCAGCAACGAAATATGCTGCTAGTTCCATGCTCTGTCATATGAAGTTGGGATTATTTTACACCTTTTAGCCTCTGATCTGCTCCAGCAACGAAATATGCTGCTAGTTCCATGCTCTGTCATGCAAATAAACACAGAATGCCCACATTATTTAGCGTAAGCTAGTCTTCTAATACTTAGTATGAAATCATTGCACTTATAGCTATCAAAATTTAGCTTTCCTTTTTCTTAAACATAGAGAATTTTTAAAAACCCATTTCAGACCTGAAAGACACCTCAGTTTTTGTATCTATTACTGGCTTTTGTCCAAATGTCATGTAAGGAATTTATTTATATTACTATAATACTTCAGAGGACTGTGGAATGTACATTCTAGGCGAATTTTTTAGGCTCTGTAGGGGGGGAAGGGAAAGAGCAGAGATGATGGTGGGATGGAATTCTCTTCTCTGCAGGAGGGAGAAAGAGAATTTTCTTTATGCCACTCTTTCATGCCGAGGCCTGCACTGCTGTGCCAGTAGCATCCTAACATAATATTAAATCACTGGTTCCTGCGTGGGCTAGTCATATCTTGTCACTGACTCAGAAGGAATTTAATAAGAATTTCCTAAAAATGTATTGGTGACAATAAAAAAAACAGAGACTAATATATTTTATAACTGTGTTTCTTGGGCAAGCCAGTACTATTTTGGTAAAATAAAAATATTTCATACTTCATTGTTAATACTTTCATTTAAAATATGCACCATTTTTGTTTTTGTTGCAAATATTTTGGAATATTAGTTATCATCTACTATTGATATAATAAGATTAAAGTTCTTTAATGGGAAAACTGACACAGGTTAATCAAAGACATTGAGAGTAATCGCTGTTTTTTTATGAGAATTTTCTCCGACACTTAGCTATTTAAGAACATTTCATTTAATTTCATCACTAAATGCAAAGGTCTTTGCCTAGTCCATTATCTTTGACCTATTTCCAGCATTTGTTGGAGTTTTCCTTCCCTTTCTTATTGAAACCTCAGTCTTCCTTAGGCTTCTGTAATATGTTCCTCTCTAGATGTGCTGATTATTTACCTATTGTCTCTCAAATTCAAGACACCCTTTTCTACTCTGCTCTATAAGGCTGGGCATGGAACTCTATACATAACTTTTCCCAGACTGCCTTATCGGTTGGCTTCTGTTAGGCCCTGCCAGTAGAGGGCCCTAGAGAGAGGTTGTAAGGTGAAGGGAGAGAAAGAGGGTTTTCTTTCTGGTTGTCCAGCCGGTAGCAGCATTGTTCCAGCAACAGCAGACAGCTGGCTGCAGCCTCCAGCTTCTTTTGCCACTACCAGCACCTGTTGGTAACAACATGCTTCCTTTAAAGACTGGAGTATGAGATGTTCCCATATTCCCTCACACACTGGAACACATTCTTCTGGGCACCTGTTGGACTGTGTCCCCTCCGCAGAGTTCTTGGCACCTGCCAGACCAGAGATCTAAGAACCATTTTCAAGGAGCTTTCACCAAAGGACCAAACACCAGGATTACTGGGCCCCTCATCCAAATTCAAGGTTCTGACATCACCACCTCTTTTCCTTTGTTTTCCCAGGGACAGTAGTAGCTGCTTCACAGTTATTAATCTTTGTGCAGCCTCAGCAATCCCTTTTCTGTTCTTGCAACCATCTAATATCAACTGATTCTCTGTATTAAATTCCATTTTAGAAATACCTAGCGTGCTTTCTCTTTTCCTGACACTATTCACAGTTCTCTCTTTACTCTCCTTCCTTTACTGGATCCTTTTTCCCCGGGACTATTTAGTCCTTCATATACTCTCTGTATATCAAAGGTCCGATCCATTTCCTCAGCTTCAAACATCACATCTCCACCAGTTCACATCATCAACTGTTCACTCAGTATTTTTGTTGGAATTTCCTATCAACTCAATGTATTTACAATGACTCAGATCAAACTCTTCTTTCACATACCATTTCCATGTTTCACCGTGTGCTTCCTCTTCAGACTTGCTTGTTTCAATCAATGGTACCTCAATCATCTTAGGAAGACTACTCATACTTTAGAATTTTAAAATTCTCTCCTCTTATTAGACCCTCATATTCAGTCAGTAATAATATCACCTAGATTATTCTTTTATACTATATTTTGCATTTATCCTTTTCTTACCCACTACCATCACCAGTACCCTAATTTAGATCCTCATTAACCTCACTCTCTGATGGCCAGTAAAATCCATACTGGTTTACCTGTTCCCAAAATTATTCTCCTGTGTACATTGCTACCAGTCTAATTCTCATAGACCCTGAAATCCCCTTCCACAAACCTTCAGTGCTTCCTTCAGCCCGGGATGTAAAATGCAAACCCCTCGGCTGGAAGTCTTACCTCAATAAATGTTTGGCTTTGTCTCTTACCATTACCTCCAATTAAATCTCTACTACAGGAAAATTGGCTTTCTCAATGACATCCCACTTTTCTAACCTTGTTACTCTGTAGAATGTACCCCATTCAGCAAAGCTCTTCTTCGTAATGCCTTCCAAGAACATCTCAGACAGAATTGATCTCTCCCTGTGAGGAACTTTGCCTGGAAACCACTTCTCTGTATTAACTGTTTGGCACTAGTCATGGGTTGCATGCAATGCTGTAATGAGAAAAGAGGGAAGTATATATTTAACAGATAACAGAGTAGTGCATGGGTGGTCATGCTGTGTGTGAGACAACTCTTAGGATGTATCTATCCAATGTTAGGTCAAATAAGAGGCAAAAAGAAAAAAAAATCTGAACTAACAATTCATTCTTACTTCTTGACAATAATTAAAAAAAATTTTTTTAAGTTAGAAGTCACTGAATTAATCAGCTATATTGCCTTAATTTTTGTGTAGAGATAGAATTTATTAATAAGCCTTGATATTTCTCATTTTATGGGAGTATGTGCTCCATCATTCATAGTTCCAAAATTTTTGTCTTGTATCAGAGATCTGGAAGAAATAAGAAAATATAACATATTAACATACATAAAATATAATATATTAATATATTTTAGTACTTCTTAAAGACATAAAATATTTTGGGGAAGTTTTGTTTGAGAAAAATTTCCTGCCATATTCCCTCCCTTCCTTCCTCCCTCCCTCCTCCCTTCCTTCCTTCCTCCCTCCCTCCTCCCTTCCTTCCTTCCTCCCTCCCTCCTCCCTTCCTTCCTTCCTCCCTCCCTCCTCCCTTCCTTCCTTCCTCCCCCTCTCCTTCCCTTACTCCTTCTCTCCCTTCCTTCCTTTCATCCATCCAAATATGTTATAGTAACTCTTGCTTCTGAAAGCCAGGATTCTAATAGTGTCAGATTTCATGATTAGATCTGATAATGTCAAGTCTCATTATTAAATGTGACCCATCAGGTAAATACCAGGTTTTGCAGTGTGTAGAGATTTTGAGTGCTTCAAAGGAAAAATGTCTACAGAGAGCAACATATTTATAAAAAGAATACCAACAAAACGATGCGGAACTGCTTTGTCTACACTTTCTTGAATGGCTTTCTATAATCCAATCCTTGGCAGTGTACAGACAAGTTGAGAGAATTGTTATATATGGAAAACCTCCAAATAACTAAAGAGATATTTTGAACTGTATAGTATGTTAGGAAGGAATCTGGAAAGAGCATCTTAGTTTTTTGCTTTCAGAGAACTTTATAACTGCATAATTTTAGTATGATACCCAAAAACAAATTGAGCTTCTAGTGAGTTTCAGGACAGTTAGTTATGCACAGAGGCAGTGAGTCCCCAAGAATGGCAACTCTACACCTCCCACAGTATTTATTTTTACTATTAACATTTTGAAAGTCAAGATGATGTAATTATGTAACTAATAGCTGGACAATGAAAGTTAAAATTTATATAATCATATGTTTAATAAGTAGATAATGAGCCCAGTGATAGCAGGGTCCTCAATAAACTTATAAATACACAAAAAAAATCTGTCCTGCTTTTATTCTTATTTGGTTTTCCATGGATACGGAGAGTAAATGATAAATATTTTTCTCATTAAAATCCCTCATATACTTGAAGTCAGCCAAAAAGTCTCCAAGGAATAGATCGAGCATGTTCCTGGTTTGCCCAAAACGGTCCCAGCATGGGTCAGTTGTCTTGGCAAAATCTATAATAGCCACTCCCTCCCTTTGCTCTGAAAAGTTTCCCAGCTTTTAAATCTGGGAATTATGTGGTCAATCCACTCATTAATCTTCGCTGATTCAGGCCAAATAATCCAATACATAATCCATTCTTTTTAGAACTATCTTCATTGTTTTTCTCTAAATCATCTCTACTGATAAGGGAGCAGGTTGCAAATTTCCTCCCCTTAACGGTGTGGAGACATTTCAGTAGTAAAGGTACCTGCTTTCAGAAAAGATAGCACCAGATCCAGTTATTGAAAGACCAAAGTTAAGGAATAATTGAGAGGGTGGAAGTATTTAAGAGTGACAGAAAGGAGGAGGGTGAGAGAAAGGGTGCCACTGAAAAGTTTATGATAAGCAGATGAATTCTAGTACAAGAAATCAAGCACCACGTATTTCAGTTCCCACCAGAGGTTCAATTAGAAATAGAATCCCTCTTTGCTTCCTGCCCTACGCTGGCGTGTTGTTACAGGGCATGCACTGTTTTAACAGCTGCAGAGTCTTACCTCAGGAGTGACGGAATTGCACTGGTGATGTTGATCCCTGTATGGAGTTAAAGCTAAGAGGAAACTTGATCATTTGCAGTATGACTTAGGAATTGAAGGTGAGTTATGCTCTCTGTATGAGGACAATGAGTTAAGAAAGTCTAAAGAATGTGAAGTCTTAGTACCAGTTTTGCTCAGTAAACCTAGCGTTGGACTTTCTCTTTTCAGACAAACCAAGTATGAAGAACAGCATAGACAAAAATGTACAAAAAGTAAATTTAAAAAAAATTAAAATATGAACACTGAAATATTCACTTGAGCCTCTGGAACAAGCAAATGGCAAGATGTCACTTGCTTATTTTCTTTTTCTATAGTTTTCTATCCTTTTCTTACTCTGCCTCTATTCCTGTTATTATCACCTCACATTTAATAACTGTGAATGAGCAGACATCTCCTTGTATCCATGTGTTCCTCTGGTCCACTGGTCCTGAAACTTGATCATGCATTATGAACACCTAGAGGGTCCATTGTAACACAGATTGCAAGAGCCCTACTCACAGAATTTCTGATTCAGTAAGTCTGGGGTAGAGCTCCAGAATTTACCTTTGTAATGTGTTCCTAGATGCCACTATTGCTGCTGGTCAAGGGACCACACTTGACAAGCACTGTTCTAGTAATTCAAGGTCTTGCTGAAAGGCTTGGTGAAAGTAAAGTACTGAGAGGGTCAAGGGAAATGCAAATGCATTGTTTGGGAAGAACATAGGAAAAAGAAGCACCAGCTCCCTCAATCAGACTTGTGAAGGGCTCATCACCACTCTTCCCTCGGTGGTCTCCTCCACCAACCCTGCCTCTTTCTTCTGAATTTGATGCTAGGGGTTACTTTGCAAAGCATTCCAAGAGGAAAACTATGTTTATTGAATTTGAATTTATTGATTAAGTGAATTCATAGATTTGAGAATATTAAGTAAGAGTAACTTTGTAACAACTGGATTTTAAATGTTTGGTGATGTGTTGAGAACTGTTGTGAATACAACATTCATTAAAATATACATTATGAACCTATGTACACAATGGCATGAACGATGGTGACCTGATCTGGTTTTGGTTCCCAGAATATTGCACAGTTGATGCACAGGTGCAGTGTGTGTTGTTTAGTTGGCACATTACTTGAATGGTTTTGTTGCTGCTGTGTGTGTCAAAGTATTCAATTTTTTTCTTCTCCTGCCTGCAGACTTCTAACTTTTAGTTTACATTTCTTTTCATTTACTTACTACATTTAATCTGTATTTATTTTCACCTCATTGCCAGAGTCTCCTTAGATCTCACTATGTAATATCCTCATATTCTTTACTTCTAATTTCAGTAATTACTACCTTCATTTTACTCACCTTTAGTGCTCTAGTGATTTTTCCATTACCACTTTAACTCACCCTCCCCCCCCTCAACTTATATCTTTTTCAGTATCTTAAAATATAGTGGGATATCTGATTATTTTATTTCTCTTTAGCTAGAACCCATTTTTTTTTACAAAACGTTTTGGGATATCTTTCAATGATATACACAAACCCCCAAAATATATGCATAAATTATAAAGCCAAGGCCATGAAAAATATGGAAGACAAAAGCAAACTCATAGAAAATTTAGAATTAAGAAATGCATATAAAGACTTTAACAATAACATACTTTCATTAATAAATTTAACTCTGAGCGCCTTGGCAGTTGAAGCCAAAGGAGCTGTGATTAGTTTATAGGAATCATATGATCACTTAAGGAGAAAACATACTAGTTGTTTGTAAGGTCAAGCACAAAGGCCCATGCCTTGAGTAGGTCTTTATGTAGGGGATTCTGGTTTATGTAGTGGATGACATTTTAATAGCATTATTGAGTAACTGTAGTAGTCCATTTCATAAAGCATTTTTAGGGCATCTATTAATGTAAGCCAAAGGATAATGTCAAAGTACAAGAAAGGAAATATCTTGTCAGAGGCTAAGTAAATAGCACAGCGTGATTCAGGGGTTAAAAATTAGGATGTCTAGAGAGAGACGTACACTTCGTTTTTTTCAAAACAATCTCCAGAAATGAAATTCCTTTCAAATGGCTTCTGAGAGAAGTTAGCTAGCAAACAGTTTGAAAGTATGTTCTCTGGCAATAAATAATTCTTTGTTACTGATTAAGGACAGACTCTGTATTTTAAAAATTAAGTAACTGAGCAGGAGGGTTGACAACCTTTTATGAAAACCAGATCAAAAACCAACACTACTTCTTGAATAGATGGCCACCCAATTTCCACATTGAGGTGGGCCAATAGAATAGGTGGTTCCAAGAGTTTACTTGAGAAACAGTTTCTGAGTCTTTTTCAGCATGTGAACAAATGAATTATTAAGTCTCTAAAGTTCTTCACCATGCAGTGTGACCTAGATGATTTAGATTGGAACATTTACAAATCATAAGTTACCAGCCACCCACTATGGCTATAGAAAAAGAAAATATCTCAGCAAATGCACTGATGGAAACTCTAGTTTTAAGAAACTAATTTCCTTGGTGAATCTGCCAGGATGAATTAGTTACGAATGAATGTGTAACTAACTAAATTATCTTGTTATATGGTGTTGATAGGATCAGTTACGTTTTGAAAGATAACTGACCCAAATAATTTTGGTTTTAAAGTAAATGATTTTAAGCAATCTTTGATAAGAATAGTTCATAAGCAAAACCAGTTTCCCCCTAAGAGTCCTGATAGTCATAATCATGTTGTAAGCATACAGAAGGAACATTCTATTCTCAATGTCAGACATATTTGTAGTGATCAAACAAACCAATGAAATGTGTAAAAAGAAAATGGGTGGAATTAAAACACAGAAAGATTTTCTGTTCTTTAAATATTTGATTAGCTAGTAGGCCATTTCTCCCAATTTTTACTCTCCCAAAAGAGCTATGGCTTTGCCAGCAGATCTGTGTAGAGCAGCAGGACCAGTACCAGGAAATCACTTAGCAGATATTGACCATTAGTTTTTGCCCCAAGTAAAAGGCTGAGTAAAACTCAACCAAAGTATGTCATTCTGGATAGACTTGGTCACAAGGACAAGATTCAACCAAGTTTGTAACATAGGTCCTTTATAGGATAATCTTGCCTCAAATCTATTATTTCTTATATAAAATATTGAACCAAGAAATATCTATCTGTAGTTTGTCACGGAGAAAATTGGCATGGAGTTTGAGATGAAATGTATAATTAATGATACCTTGTTTCAGAAATACTGTAGCTTTCCAACTCTTTTGCTCAAGATCTATATATTTTTTATTTTTCAAGCCTAAGAATGCTATTGTTCTGTTAATGGAGAAAATGATTCCTGGTTCTAAAGGAGTTGAAGACTTCTGAGTGAATGCATAAGAACTGGAATGTTTCCCCTTTCTTATTTTCCATTCACTGTAGTCATTTAATGATAACTAAATGTCACTGGAGGTTGGGATACATGTGAAATGTACCAAAATAATCTTTGCATAGAAGGAAATCAATTTTAGCACCTTTTAAGGTTATGACATGAGAAAAGCCCTGCAAATAACTGTGACCAGCACTGAGGCAAGCTAAACTTATTTTCAAATCAATCACTGAGAGGGAAGAGCTGAAAAACAATTTCTTGCTTGTACTGCTCTATAGAAAAATTGTGAAAGATACAAAATGTATTATGTTCTTTGACTCCAAATGCATCCTCTTGTGTTCCTTATATACTATAATATATATAGTGTATATATATTTATGTCTTCTTTAGTGTAATAATTTATGTAAAACATGCTTTTTCTTATGAGCAGTTATAAGTATCCATGTTTCCCCATGAGACTGTTTGAGTAGTTAGTGTATATGAAGAATAAGTGATACGTACTTAGTAAAAATGAACTGTTTTTTGCTATTACAAATCTGTCTCATTTGAGCTGAAAGACAATATTAAAGGTATGTGCGTAAGTGGGACTCTTATTGCATCTGTGTTTTCTTCTAAATTAATGCAAAAATAAATATATAAAAGACATTCTCTCATTCTGTTTACTAGATCTAGAATGGGCTACACATGTTCTGGAGACCTCAGTAGATTCTCAATCTTAGCAGATTTACTGAGCAGACTGAGAATTCCTCCTCCAAGCTGCTTCATTGCCTCTTCCTGAGATCCTCAGTGAATTTTGTATTTGTAGAAAAAATTTGTCTCACAGTCTTCTGGAAATTTGGAAAGACTCAGAAATCACCCCTTTTTCTGAAGTTGTCTCTTGAGACGTATTTCTTTTCCTTTCGTGTCTCTGAAATGTAAAGTTCCTGCACAATCGTACATACCACTTTATTTTTCCTTCCTTATATTGAGACCTAAGCATGTTCTAGCAGAGTAAAAATTTCATTTGGCATGTAGCCCATATATTGATGTTCCAAATGATATTTCTCCTAGAACTTGTTGGCTTCTATAATTAACCATTCTTTACATATCAGAGCATATAACTCACATTGCGTCACATTTATCTAAGGGAATTCTATTGTTTAAAGGTAAATGGGCCAAACTTCCTTATATACCACAGCAGCAGATTGTGTGCTTTCTTACAGAAATGACCTGGAATGCTTTGGATTCAATATGGTTATTTCATTGGCCTTTTGACAAATAAAGCTCAGCATTAAAGCCAGAGATCCTTAGTAACATAAATCACTCTATAGAGTTTAGAAAGCTCAATTAATTCTATCAGTTGTCCCATATGCATCTCAAAGAAAGGTCACATTAGCCCATTTACTTTACTTTCGACTGTATACCACATACAGTATTTGCATGCAGATCAGAATTACTTTAGAACAGATTTCCACAGGATAGTCATTGAGGAATCAACGAGTTTTACGAAAGTATTTGTCCTATTCATCATTGAAAACCTGTTTTAAAGAGTGACTCAGGTATAAAGTCACAACCACTCTCAAGGCGTGAAATCATCCATCCCTCTTTGATGGAATGAGTAAAATTTAGTAGTCTGGCTTTGAAGATTCATTTAGAGATTCAAACTTGTTTGATTTGTAGCTTTGTTTTCTTAGAAACATCTCAATGCCTCAGAGCAATTATAGTAAAAAAGGTTAATCCTGCCTCACTCTCTGAATTCATCAGTAAGAGACACATGTATAAGTCACAGCATCCATATTGATAACCAACATTATTTGAAACAGAGAACCTCAATATAGGTGCTAAAACTGGGGAAATATTTCATTTGCTAAAAATGGAGAATTAATTTAGAAAGAATGATGTTAGCCTCAGAAGAATATAAAATTTCTTAATTGGTAATGTGGAATAACAGTAAGAACAGGGCCTCTATTTGAATCAGGTTTCAACATAACTACTACATTGGATGTAGAATTGCATTATTGATATCTACTTGTCTTCCCTTATAATTATAAGCAATTCCGAGTTAAGACCTCTCTCCTTTATATGCCATGAATGCTCACACCTCCTAGTACAGAGATGTAGACATACTACTGATGTCAAAAATCTCAATGTTGAAGAAATAGTGGATTCTATAAGTATCTATATCTAATTTATTTCAATTTAACAAATGCCTGTTGAGTTTCCAGGCAATGTTCTGGGTGCAGTAAGTTGCAGATATGATTAAGCCATGGTCCCTGACATCCAGTGAAAGAAACAAACACATTCAACTAATTATAATGGAATATGTATTTTAATGATGGTCTGAATAAATTGTTATGGAAGCACAGAGGAAGAAATGATTTGTTTTCTCAGATAAAATATTCAAGAATTGATTCTCAAAGTGCAAGATGCGTGAATTTCATCTTGATATGAATTAGAATTTTCTTTTGTCCGATGAACAGAGTAAAAACATTTCCAGTAGGAGAAATGGAATAAGAAACAAAAGAAGTGTATCACACTGTGCAAGTAATATTGAGCATCTTAGTATGATTAGAGTGTAGGGAGAGATAGTGATTGAATAAATGAATGAATGAAGAGTGGCATAAATTGAAGAATGCTACTCAGTGGCTCCTCTAGTTAATTCAGTGCAGACCATGTGGATCCATTTTAATTAAGATAATGAAAGAACCAGATTGTGTTTTAGAAACCTTGGTAGGCAGTCTGGAGGCTGGATTGGAGAACGTGGCTACAGGGGAAGTGGAAATTCAAGGAAACAATTTGTTTTTGCCAAAATTATCAAAGTAAATAAGAAAATAAGTAGTTTTACATAAATTAGGCACATAGTGGTTGCATTCATTCTGTTAGATTTATATGGTGCTTTTTTTTTTTAAACTGAAGAGAAGCCTGGTTTGGAGTCGCTTCTCTTTTCATCTTTTCAGATTTTATGCCCATGAAGTAAGGAGAATGGTATTTTTTCCCTTATCTGTCTCCTGTCTATGGAATGGCTTATGCCATGTTATTTATCAGAGGCTTTGAAGTCTTTGAAAGAGAACGCCATAAAAATCAGAGTGTTATTGTCCCTTTTGAACAGAGACCATATTTGCCTTATTTATGCTATCTTTGAACGAGGACCAATAAGATACCGGCTTTTGGACGATATTTTATACATAAGTTTTTCTTCCTGAATAAATTAGAGGACCATTTCCTGGGACAAAGTCCAGCAGAAAATATTGCCCATCAGCAAAATTTCTTGGATGGCAATAAGAACACCATTTCCTATAATGACAAATGAATTGGAAAATTCCTGGCTCTTGGTGGTTTTACTATGAACATACAAGTTATTCTCTTAAAGTGGAAAATTTCTTTCTGGAAAAAGTGTTTTGGTTTTAGCAAATACGTATATCCCCTTCTACAATGCTTGTTAACCAGACTTTCTTGAATATCTCTACTATTCGTAGTTTTCAAATAATATATTATCATAGGCATCTCCTTATTTCCTGAAGTGGCTGCTAATGAAGTTGTATTTCTGGTACCTCCTAAATGGTCTGGTTCTTAAATGAAACAGATCTCAGGCAGTCTGATCTCTTAAAGTAGGTAAGGCATCTTTGATTTGCTTGAAGGAAAAAATAAGAGAAAATCAAAAGGACTGGGTCTGTTTTTAATGTGATAACACTTCGGCTAGATTTTCCTCCTTTCTATTTTCTGACTCTAATAAAAAATATCTTACCCTTCAATACCCCAAATTTGAAGAAATCTTACTAGCCAAGTAGTAGAAATGAAGATATAAAATTTTAGTTTATTGTTTAGGTATGTGTCATTCAAATATGCAGTGTTTCCTCAAACATTACAAGTTCAGTTCTATAAATTAGCACACAGTGGTAAATATTAGGAATTTGGACTTCAAACAATTTGATTTTACATTGTAATTAAATACATCTAAACAAAATTTAACTCTTTAGAACTAAGTTGGCAAAGAAGTCTTTTTACATATATTCAATGTCTGTATTATATATGTGTGTATATGTATGTGGTATTTATGGTAACTTTCAAAGTATGTAATCAATAACCACGAGATGCACTTTCCTACACTCTAAGCTCAGACTAACCTAAAGTGAGGAGTCGATGTATAGTATTAGTACTCCGTTTTAGCTACTTTTTATTCACTTTTTATTTAATAAACATTTTTGAGTCCCTACTTCCTCCCAGGCACTATACTGCATTTTAAAACAATGAAATGTTAGGTGGACAGTAGGACATACCCTTGAAAAAATTCATTAAACCGTTCTTCTTGTCAATAGTAACAGTAAACCAAAACACATAAAATTCAAGTTACTTTGTGTCTGTGTCTATTGAATTGTAAACCAGTAGAAAGTGGGTAGTTTTTTTTTTTTTTTTTTTGCGGTACGCGGGCCTCTCACTGTTGTGGCCTCTCCTGTTGCGGAGCGCAGGCTCAGCAGCCATGGCTCACGGGCCCAGCCGCTCCGCGGCACGTGGGATCTTCCCGGACCGGGGCACGAACCCGTGTCCCCTGCATCGGCAGGCGGACTGTCAACCACTGCGCCACCAGGGAAGCCCAAGTGGGTAGTTTTGTAAGCATTTGTTTTGGGGTAATGATTCAACACTAGATATTCAATGCAATTTTCATGGCAAGGTGATTATAATATCATGAGTTTAACTATAAATAAAAAATATTTATGCCCAATAATCTAATATTCTGATTGCATTGATAGTTATTTGTTATAACTAAGTTTCTACTGCATTTTCAATATTTTTTTTTATAAAAATGTCAAACATAGACAAAAGGAGACAATAGTAAAATGAACCCATTGTACCCACAGCTGCTGCAGCGTTGCTTTGATATCACTTTTTCTCCAAGCGCACATGTGTGCGTATGTATGTTGAGGGGGTGGTAGTGGTAATAGGGAAGTCTGTTTCTGTACATAATATAATATTCCATTTGAGGTTCTTGGGAGGGCACCTAAGATTCAGCAGCATGAGATCGTTGGTTCAAAGCATCGGAAAAAAATGTTTTAAATTTAGGTTGCAAGTGCAACTGTCCAGTGGGGATTAATCCCCCTGGTAGATAATGACTATTAACACTTATATCACCACCAACATTTGAAAAGTCAAAGCAAGGCAGGAAGAAGAGTATGCTTAGTCCAGGTTTAGTGTGATTAAAGGAAACCTGTCCTGCTTGTTTTATTCCTCTGGCTGTTTGTAAATGCCCAAGGAAGGTGAAAAATAGCTCCCATCATGAACAACAAAAGTATGTTTATCCACCATCCCACCCTCTTCCAGCTTGGCACTGAGAGTGTCTTAACTGTTTGTATTATTTGTATATGAAGGGAACACTCCATTTCTACCTTGAGCTTTATTGTCAGGACAGAGTGGGAGTTGGAGTTGCACAGCTGCCCTACTCTCACCTGAGCATCTGGTCACCAAGAACATGAACAGCTGGGTATAGTTGAGGGTACAGCCAATTGTAAAAATCACAAACTGCTGGTCTTCTATCAGAACCCAGCCCATTAATCTTTTAGTGTGAGGCCTGAACAAAGTTCTTAGAACATTTTAAGCCTACATTTATACAATGGAGATGGCATATAAAAATTTGCATTTTCCACTTTTCTTGAAAAATTAGAATGTCTGGTATCATTGCACTAACAATGGCCAAGAGGCATCTATTTCTTTGGACAGGTAACTTCTCCTAATATACTGCAGTTCCCACCCAGCCAGGGTCATTCATTCATGCTCCCAGCTATGGGAGAAGAACTTGAGCTTGCTAACCCTGGTGTAAAGCCATTAGCAAGTGCTGCTCCCTCCATGTAAACTGACGGAACTAAACAAGCTGACTTCCAAGGACGGAAGCCCTGTTCGTGACTTTGAAATTGGACGTAAGAATGTATATTTTGACCAAGGTATCACAGTACAAAGATGTGAATTTCTAATGTGTTAGCTTATGAGGAGGAAATTTCCCAATAGATGACCTAGAACCAGTTTAGATAACGTTAAAACCCTTGAGGAATGTAAAAAAGTGGTGAGAGGGGAAGATCAGTCTTTACAGAGTGCTGTTGCTGCTTGTCAGTTCCTATTTACCCCAAAGAGGGGAGTGGTCAGGGTGCTACCTCCTTCATCTCAAGCCTAGTGAGATGTGGCTTCCATAGGATCATTCAAAAGCCTGAAATACGTTCCCTATGGTTAAGAGGCATCATTAGAAGATGCCTAATTCATCCAGAGAAAGGGAAACATATTCTGTTTGGATTGCAGCCCACTTCTATTGAGTGTGGGGCAAACGATGTGTTTTCAGTGAACCAGATGTGTGCTACCCATGCAAGAGAGGAGCTGTTTTGAATCTTCTTGCAAAGGGAGAATGAGAGACTCTTAACAGCAAGAGCCTGTGAGGAGTGGACAATCTGAGAAGACCTGGAAGAGGGTGCAAATGGGTGAGGGGGAAGAGGGAATCAAATAAAAAACTGACCACCCATCCTTGGTTGACACCACAGTTTCCAGCCAGCTGGAAAGGAGAGAATATTTAATACTACTTGAAGTTTAGAATTATATTACATAGGATTTGGCATTTTACTTACCAAACTGAACCCGTGTTTGCAACTTAGAGTGATCTTAACACTGTTAATACCTGAACGTGAACATGATTGTTAAAGGCATGTGATTTCTCAAGGTTTCCTCAGGTCAGGAGATTGCCACCACTGAATACCTTTTAAAGGGACAGTGGGACACAAAAACAAGGTTGTGTTTTGATTGTCAGGAATTGTGCTTGTTCACTGAGTTGGATACAAAACATCAGCACAGCAGTGTAAGCAATCAGGCTCTGTGGGGAGGTTGGTGTACTGTCTTCAGGCTCTTAGACAGACCTTCTGGGTTTCATATACAGCTCTAGAAATGTGCTGATAATCAGGTCACTAGTATACTACTTAGTGCATCTTTTGTGTTATTTTCCAAGGTTGTTCAAACCATGTTAACATTAATTTTCTTTAGCTATTTTCTACTTCCCTCTACTCTTCCTTAAAATCTTAAATTCTATCAACTTGTGGTTATTTTCATCAAAATTAACTTTTGTTTCTGTATTCTCAGCAATGTTGCCTTGTCAGACAGAGGCACCTCCCAAGTAGGTGTAACATAGGACATCTTTACTTAGTCGCTTACAGACTATGGAAAGCATGCAGTTCCTTCTTCCTATTGTCAGTGAGTTCCTGTCTGGGGATTTTATGACATGCTCTACTGTCTCATTTTTTTAAATTGGAAAATGAAAGGGAAACAAATGTTTTGATTGTTTTCTGGAAGTTTATCTAGAGCTCAAGGAAGAGAAGAAGTAAGTGAAAATGGAAGGTGTTGAAATTAATAAGGTTACAGCTGAGGCACAATAATTATGAAGAAGCAAGAGAGAACCAAATTTATTAGTATGTTATGGGTATACAACATGTGAAGTACACCCTGAGCAATTTCCTGTGGGGGAAAAATCTCCAACAGAAAAAATGTAAGAATAATGTAGGTTAAGTCACCTATGTCAGAAGCAATTGATACTTAATAATCATAAAATTAACTAATTGGACATATTTCTAGGAAAAAGCAAAAATAAACCAATTTATAATTCCCTGGGTACATTTATATAGATTTAAAAATATAAAGATGGACATTAAAAAGAGGATGAGAGGAAAGGGACTCTGGAAGAAAGGACCTTTGGGAAACCATGAAACATTCTCTGTGCAAGTGTGGTTGAATATTTGTATGTTTGAGAGATAAAGAACAAAAAATTAAAAATTTAACTGATATTCTAAAAATCACTAATATATCCACTCCTCTTCAATCCACAATTAAATTTTTCAGGGATATAATTAGTTTCTCAAATAGTTGGAAATTCATATGTTATTTAAGCAGTCAGGTTTTATTTATCAAAACCTCCATTAGCAGGTATGAAGTAAAAAAGCATTGATTTAAAAATATATTCTTATTACCTAAGGAAAAGGGAGAGACTATAAAAAGAAAAATATGCAAATGTTAATTCATGAGATTGTGAGTTCTTTGGGAATGTTACAATACTTATATAACTCAGAGCATAAAGATACTAGCACTCAAAAAAAAAAAAAAAGACTGAAGAATGAATGAGTGGAAAACTAAATGCCTAACCTTAGAACTTTTCAAAAACATGCATATAAGTATGATTTTACTCTTTTCTCCAAGGTTGTTTCTTCATGGAATGATTGATTAATTGATTGATGGAACGTCTAATGTAGATTAGAAAGAGCTCAGAAATTTAGTCTAACACTCTCATTTCACATAGGAGAGTCCTGGGGTTAAGAGAGGTTAAGGTAACACAACAGAATCGGGCCTAGAAACCAAGTTTTCTAACTTTTTGACCTGTGCTGTTCTCAATACAACATTCATCTGACAAATTCTTTAATGTTAAAGTTGTAGATTCAAAATGAAGTGTCAAATTTAAATGGTAAGCAATACTGAGAAATGGTTTAGAAACTTCTTCCATGATGTCGAGCGTTAAAGAAAATGTATTCAGATCTGATTTAAGCACAGGCAGTGACCCTGATCTCAAAGCTTATCTTTTTGGAGTATGTTGTCAAAGTTAGAAAGGTCTAGGATATTATCCTGAGATCTGAAGAATTCTTGCTATTAGAAATGGGGGAAATTAAGCCACTGAGTTTTAAAGAAAATTACTCAAATACAGGCACCATTATTAAAAATTATCTTTTTGAATCATCTATTCAGAATCCTAATAAGGGAAGTTTTAAGTGGAAATGGATTAAGCCATAGTTTCTAATAAGAATCAATGTACTTTTATTCAAAGTATATGCCTTATTCAGACTTGTTTAAAAAGTACCCTCTTTTATCATCTCAGTGAATGTTATCTGGTATCTCTAGCATATCACACAAGACTGATTCTGAAAATTGTGGCTCCTGCTTGTTCAATTAAATAATTTTCCTAATGACAAAAAAAACACAAGGCAAATACTATAGTATTTTCATAAACAATGAGTAACAGTTGCAGGATATAAATGGAAAAAGTGCCATTGATGATAATGCAGTGGCTTTTAAGCACTTGTGAGAGAGTCCAATTATAGTATCTCCTGCTACCTTCTGCCTTTCAGTATAACCCTACCACCCATGAATGGGAACATGTATCACTTCCTCCCAAACAGTTCCATTCAGTTCAATCATGAAGAAAACCTCTTTTATGCAGATCTCCACTTCCTTCCCTCTGATGTCCAGATCTTTCAAGCTCCTAAGTCACACAGCATTTCTGTGCATCCTTACCTCCTCCTCAGCAAGGCTGTTGGGAAACACTTCAAACAGTCTGTCCCTGAGGGGGACAAAAACTGGCAAGGGGGGAGGGGAAGGAAGGGAACTCAAGTCAGCGCTTGCCAGAACAATGAAAAAAACAATGTGGAAGCTTGTGGTCATGGTGGTGGAGGGGGAGTGATCTTTACTGAGCCAAATGAAATGACACCTGAGTGAGATGTTTCATTCATTCTAAAGAAAAAAATTAGGAGTTAGGTAATCACTTTACATCTGTGAAAATGAATAATAGGAAAGTGGTGTTAAGAGAATAATTTGGGGTGTGAAAAAGAAGCCTGAAAGGATGTGGAGTTGCTTTGACTTCCCCAAGCTTTTCAAAGCCTCTGAATTTCCATTTTAACCCACTGAGACACCAGGCACTTAGCGTCAGTGCAAGACACTGAGTCTGGACTCTTAATGTGGTTGCATTCGTTCTGACCTAAAAACCTGTGGATAAGATTTCTCTCAGTGACATGTTCCTTGTAATAAAAACATAACCGTACTAGATATGTATAGCATAAAGGCAGATTGTTTTTAAACAGGGGGCTTTTCAAGGTTTACTGCAAGGCGTCAGCTACTCTTTAAGTTAAAATAATGTTTGACAGGTCAGTAATGAGACATAAAAGATTAAAAAAAAAAAAACAGACAATTTTGTACAACTAAAGGGGCAGAAACAGAAACATCAAAGCTCAGGAACTGTATACATTGCACAAAGCATTAGGAGTTTCTGTTCTCTTTAACATTTTGACATATGTTGTGTAGTGTGGTTAGAGCTATTAAGGGAATGCAGAGTTCTTTCCAAGCAGTTCTTTTACCACTTACATCGTTCCATGGTCACTTGAAGGGCACTTTGATGTTTCCCAGGAATAAGAGCAAGGTACTGCTGTGCTTTGCAGGATAGGATAATTATGAACAGAGAATGCTATGTAATGTAATGCAGCAATCTGTCAATTAAGTAGTATTTGTTTTTGATTTAAAGGCATTTTGATTTTTAATACAGGGATTCCAAGAGAAATCTTCTGTCTTTTGCAATTACCCCAGCTCTATTAGAACTGAGACCTCTCTTAGGGTTGAGGAAACTTGGAAGTTAGCCTTGGCAGGTTGACTGTCCAATTAAAGGAGTATGGGTGGAGTACCTCCCAACTGGTAGATGTGAAACTCCACATAGATTTGGAAGGAATTTTTCATAACTATTACATTCTTCTGCTTGATCATTTATTATTTGATTGGATAGGTTTTCATTTAGCGTCAGCAAATTATCAAAAGCATTTCTTGGATGGAATAAGACAGGTGTGATCATTTCTAAAATTGATTTTGAAATGCTTTCGTACAGGAATGCTTTTTAGAGCGTGTTATAGCTTAAGGGACAGAGGGACTCTTCGGTTTTCTCATAACTGACTATTTTCCTGACCCTGATTTCTGGAGCCAAGATTTTCCTTGAAGAGTCAACATCATGTAATGGAAGAAGCATGGACTTTAGAACCAGACAGTTGTAGATTTATATGCAGCTTCTACCACTTACCAGCTGGGGAACCTTGAGAAAGTCTGTTAATTTCTCTGAGCTTTGGGTTTCTCATCTGTGAAGCTGGGATAATAATACCAATTTATGTTGGTTTACTGTAGGAATTAAAATATAGTTTACGTAAAGTTTTAACATCTAACAAGTACCAGTTCTCCCATTCTTCCTTCAACAGAAGGAGGACTGATTGGAAAGGCTTACATTTGGGAGCCAGAAAGAAGTATATTGAAGATTATGAGAAGGAAAACTATTCTTTCTCTTTATATTAATGTTTATTTTTGTAGCTTCAAAACCTATCATCTCAAAAGCTTGGATGTTGGAATCAGAACAAATGAATGAGGGAATTATGTGGACTCATTTCTCCCTACTCCTGATTTTTTTCTAACCCCCCATTGGCACCATAGCTTTAAGAGTAAGCCATTTGGGGGATCAGCATGAGCACATCAAAGGTAAACACAGATTCCTCAAACTCAACTTGTCCAGTGCTGAACTTAGGATCTTTTTCTGCCACCATCGGCCACCCAATCTAAGAAGCCAGGCTTTCTCTTAGCTATCCTCTCTGATACTCCCTACATGCAACCCACCTCCAAGACCTTCTGTTGCTACTTTTAATATGCCCCAGTTCAGTTCCTTTCTCTCCTTCTTCTTTGACTCCATCTAAATTTTGGTACTCTTCAGCTTTCTTAGATTACCTGCCAGGAAATTTTAATTGGTATCTTTTCCTCTGGTCTCAATCTCTTCCAAATACAAAGCTAATTTTGTAACTCCTCTGCTTAGAACCATTAAATGTTTATTATAACCATTAAATGTTTATTGTTTAATTTAAAAATTAAAGTCTGAATTCCTTGGCACAGTTACAGGCCCTTTATGGTGTGGTTCCAGCCTGTGTATTTGGCCCTATATCCTGCCATGCGTCTCCTTGCTTCCTAAACGCCATCCACTCAGAATCACTTGAGGTTCCCATGCTGCCACTACACTCTGTACCTGGGTACATGATATTCCCTCTACCTGGATCTCCTTTTATCCTAAGGGAAGTTTCCAAGTTCAGACATTCCCTTCTCTGAAACATTCCCTGGCTCTCATGGTTTACCACCGCCTGACCTTCAAAACCTGGGAGAACTAATCCTCCCCTTCTCTAAACTCCCTGAATTTGTATAGACTCTAGGATTCTACTCACCATGTTGGATTAGATGCAGTGTTTCCAGCCCCTGGATAATGAACACTGTGAACAGTGAACATATCTTTTCATCTTTATGATCTCAAAGGCTTCTTGAAACAACAGAATTCAGGAGACAGTATCAGGTTACATGGATGTGGCGGCACAGGAGAGAGATAGGTGTGATGAGACCAGGCCACATTTGCAACCTAGGAAGCAAAATAAAAGGACCAGCTTGATGTTATTTATGATAATTTTGGCACAGTAATATTATATGATGAAAACATATCAGTAGTATAGAAAGAATAGTGAAAGAAAGTTTAGTGGCAAGTGATATATTTGTTTCAAAATGCCAGTGACTTGACCCTTAAACTTTTAGAGCCACTGTGTCAGTTAGGGTATGGCCCAACCTGTTGTAAGAAATAGATTCCAAATTGCAGTAGATTAAATAAAATAGTAGTGTATTTCTGGTGATTTCATGATAAAAGTGTTTGTAAAATATCAGGAGATAGAGAAGGAGTGATCACTTTGGCAGTGGGATTGAGGGAAGTGATAATTGGGTTGAAACTTGAAGGACTCTTAGGACTTTAACAGGTAAAAAAAATAGGAAAAAGACATTCCTGTAGAGAGAATAGCATAAAAAACACATGCACTGTCCAGGGAAATGCAAAAAGTCTGGTATGATGAAGTGAGAAACTAGTGAGAGTTTAGGATGATCAGGTGTGTGGGAACCACACTGTGAAAGCCTTAAATGGTAAGCCGGATAGTTGGGTTTATGCGAAGTCTACATGTAATGTCCCAAGTGGAAAGCCACATAAGGCTTTTGATCCAAGTGGTGATATGACCCTAACTATAACATAAGAGGAGCCTACAGAGGGCAGTGGATGGGAAGGAATGGTTTATTACTATATAGTTGTATGGCACCCTGGTCATTCCTATGGTGTGTAATCTGGGAAGGGAGTTTACCACAGGTAAAGGTAGATCTTTCTAAATCCTGGTAGAGAGGAGTTACTTCATTTGCTATAGGATAAAATTTGGAATGACTGCCTTAGCATTCTTATCCCTACTCAAACATCAGAATACCTGGGGGAGGAAAAGGCCAGAAGGTAAAATATCTCCTTCTAGGCCTGGTGGGAAGAGCAGGATATAATTACCTTTATAAAATGAGACATACCAGGAGTTGAATGGCTCACTTAAAATCTAAGCAAACTTAAAATGTATGACCCTAAACTACATGCCCCCCAGGCTATCCACAAAAAAAGATTTGGCTGTGTACTATTTCCTTGGGGGTGGGGAAAGGAATAGAATATACGTTTCTTCACACATCTAAAGATTCCTTTGAACTCATTCTTCTTATATCCCTACACACTTTTATTTGAAGGCTGCATTGCCCACAAATCCAGCAGATAATTTACATTTTGATGTAAGCAATTTCAAACAATTTTTCCTCTCTGTATTTTTGGCCAAAATTTTTGGTCAGAGAGAAGTGAGTCATAGACTCATAAAAAAGAAACATTTGGGTCATCAATGATATTACTACAATGCTTATCCTATAACAGTGTTCGGATTTTAGCTGGTTATTTTTTAATACCCAAACCCATATTGTATTATTCCAGGCTAAAGAAATTTAGTGACGAGCACTCCTAGCTTTTATCTTCTATCTATTAGAAAATTATTTCTCAAAGTAGGGGTGAAGCCCGTTAGTTCATAGGAAAGTGACGTCACTGTAGAGACATCACTGTGAATTTTCTAAAAACCAGGCCTAAAAGAAGTTTAGGATTTAGACACATGGAAGAAATGTAAAGACACCGCTGGTAGGATAAACAGGGTATGTAAGAAAAATCACACATTCATTCTTTTATTCATTTACAAACATTTATTAAGTGGTCACAAGGTGTTAAACAGAGCTGGATAATTAGTAGATCTTGAAGAACCATGAAAGATAAACTAGGAAGGATAAGTGAGAAGTAGAATGTGAAGGGTCTCACATAGCTTGCTAATAAGGCATTTGTATTGATAATTTATTTTGGAGGCAATAATGAATCCCTCAGAAGAGCATCACGTTTGAAAGATTAATCCAGGAGCATGGTCAGTTGATGGAGAAAGGGGAGAGAAAGAAGGCAGGAGAGCAGTTCAGGGAGCCTCTTGTAATAGTCTAAGCATGAGGGAACAATGGCCCCAGTAGGTTGATGACTGAGGGATGGAAAGGAGTAGAAGATCAAGAGATAATAGGCCAGGGCTTCCCTGGTGGCGCAGTGGTTGAGAGTCCGTCTGCCGATGCAGGGGACGCGGGTTCGTGCCCCGGTCCGGGAAGATCCCACATGCCGCGGAGTGCCTGGGCCCGTGAGCCATGGCCGCTGAGCCTGCGCATCTGGAGCCTGTACTCCACAACGGGAGAGACCACAACAGTGAGAGGCCCGTGTACCGCAAAAAAAAAAAAAAAGAGATAATAGGCCAAGAAAGAACAGAGGAAATTGGTAACTATGATGGATATAATGGAGGGAAAAAGAAAACATTTTAGAGGGGGCATTTTTGGATAAATGCTATTTATTATAATATCTACCTTGGTACATTCAGGACATAAAATTTCCTTTTTTTTTTTTTCTCTCTCCTATGAATTTGTTAGTGTTATGTCTAATCAGGGTTAGAATATTTAGGAACATGACTGGTCGTCTATAGGATCTTATATAAAATTTTAAGTGTAGAAAAAACAGTTTTCCTTTCATGTCACTCTATAAAAAAAGATATAAAAATATATTTAAAAACAATTATTATAGACAATTTCCCACTGTAAGTAGGAGCCAAAGTTTTGTTAATCTATATTTAGGAATCAAATATTGGCCTAGAGATTATTTTTTAAAAAACTGCCAGAAGATACATGAAAATATTCTTTTTTTTTTTTTTTTTTTTGCGGCATGCGGGCCCCTCACCGTCGTGGCCTCTCCCGCTGTGGAGCACAGGCTCCGGACGCGCAGGCCCAGCAGCCATGGCCCACGGGCCCAGCCACTCCGCGGCATGCGGGATCCTCCCGGACTGGGGCACGAACCCATGTCCCCTGCATCGGCAGGCGGACTCTCAACCACTGAGCCACCAGGGAAGCCCCCATGAAAATATTCTTTGCTTGAGACTCGACTACACAAAATTTTTAGAGAAAGATTTCTGTGCCAGGTTGGTTTTATAAGGACAAAATTAATGGTAGTAAGCCAGATATTAGGAAAAAGATTTTCCTGTTAGGTCAAGAAGTTCATGCCTTTCTGCTGAGCTATCATTATAAATGACTTACTTAAAATTAAGCATTGTCGAGGATTAAAAGTGTGAACACCAAAGCTCGGTTTCTCAAGCATTATAAGAGCTATGAGGGATGTGTTACTACGTATACTCATGTTTGAGAAACATGGAGCTCCTGGTCTTGGATACAGCACATGGGAAGAGAGTCAAAGAGAGAGGAAGTTGGTAGGGTCACTTAGCTATGGTCAGGAGAATAGTCGTGTTTGGATCAGGGAAGAGTAGACAAATACACAAGCCCAGCTGTTCAGCAGCTATCCAGAAGAAAGCTGACAAGTATACGTGGGGTCTTAAGTAGCCGAATGTACCCACTGATGGTGGTTCAGACTGGTTCACAAGCTTTCTAACATAGCACCACTCTCACTCCCAGATGAATTAGATTATCTCATAGCTCCTTGCATTGGTTTTTCTTTTATAGCATTTATCAAAGTTAGTCATTATACATTTCTGGGATTATGTGATAAATGTCTGTCTTGTACATTGAGCTATAAGCTTAATAATGCAGTAGTGGAAGGGACCGTGGCTGTTTTGCTCGCAGTAGTTATTGCCATCAACAGTCAGTGCCTGGCACTTACTTTATTCCCAATAAATATCTGTTGAGAAGACTAGTGTCTAACACCCTTATTCCTCCAAGTACTATTTAAACTTCTATTTCTTTTTTTTTTTTGCGGTACGTGGGGCCCTCACTGTTGTGGCCTCTCCTGTTGTGGAGCACAGGCTCCAGACGCGCAGGCTCAGCGGTCATGGCTCACGGGCCTAGCCGCTCCGCGGCATGTGGGATCTTCCCGGACCGGGACACGAACCCGTGTCCCCTGCATCAGCAGGCAGACTCTCAACCACTGCACCACCAGGGAAGCCCAAGGACATTCTTGAATGCATATTTCTTCACGTATTTGGGAATATACCTGTAGGATAAATTCCCAGAATTGGGATTGCTGAGTCAAAGATTAGATATGGTTATAGTTGCTTTGCTCCCTATTGCCTTACAAAAGTGTTGTATTGATACATATTTTTACAAGTAGGAAATGAGCATCTGTTTCCTCATACCATAGCCAATAGTGAGTATTATAAAAACTTTTTAGTTTTTGCAAAGTATAATCTTCATAATAAAAATGCATTTTCATTTAGAGTCATGTACCACAATGTTCAGTGCAGCACTGTTACAATAGCCAGGACATGGAAGCAACCTAAGTGTCCACTGAGAGATGAGTGGATAAAGATGTGGCACATGTATACAATGGAATATTACTCAGCCATAAAAAGAAACAAAATTGAGTTATTTGTAGTGAGGTAGATGGACCTAGATTCTGTCATACAGAGTGAAGTAAGTCAGAAAGAGAAAAACAAATACAGTACGCTAACACATATATGTGGAATCTAAAAAAAAAAAAAGTTCTGATGAACCTAGTGGCAGAACAGGAATAAAGACAGACACAGCAGACATAGAGAATAGACTTGAGGACATGCGGAGAGGGAAGGGTAAGCTTGGACGAAGTGAGAGAGTAGCACTGACATATATACACTACCAAATGTAAAATAGATAGCTAGTGGGAAGCAGCTGCATAGCACAGGGAGATCAGCTCGGTGCTTTGTGACCACCTAGAGGGGAGGGATAGGGAGGGTGGGAGGGAGACGCAAGAGGGAGGGGATATGGGGATATATGTAAATGTATAGCTGATTCACTTTGTTATAAAGCAGAAACTAACACACCATTGTAAAGCAATTGTACTCCAATAAAGATGTTAGAAAGGAAAAAAAAAGAATAAGTAAGGGAAATTGAGCAACGAATACTTAAACAAAGTAAATTTTGCCGTCAAAATCTCCTGCCACCCAGTCTCTAAATTGATTGGAATTTTCAGTTAAATTTTAGGTCTAATAGCTATTGTTAATATATTAAACAAGGAAAAATATTATGAGCGTAGGATAATTGTAATTCTTGGAATACCCATTACAATAAAAACACCCAATTACTCACCATAAAATAAATGTGTTTTTATTTAAAATTTTCCATTAAATTTTTATTTAAAAAATACAAGCCCCCCCCCCCCAGCATACTTGAAAAGTCACTATTTTCAGCATGGAGGAAATGGAGCCAGCTGTAGGCTGAAGGCTAAGAGGGATGGGGAGGCAGTGAGAGCAGATAGTCCTTGAGGAAGGCTTGAGAAAAGGAGGAGAGAGAGGTATCAGGCAGGAAGTGGGGTCAGGGCTCACGTCAGGAAAAACATTTTGTTTCGTAAGGAATTTGAGTTATTTAGAATTGGAGTAATCTTTCTCCTGAGGAAGTGGGTTCCTTGTCACTAGAAATGGACAAGCTGTGACTGTGATAACCTCTGACCAAAGACACTGCAGAAAAACTTCATGCACTGGAAAGAAGGCTCTAAAATCACCTTGTCTCAGGCTTGTCAGATAGGAAAATAACTAAGAGTTAATTGGATCCTCTCAACAACATATAATATGTACTTCATGAAACTGCAGATTCTGCTTGAATATCACTAATTACTCACTGAAGTCAATGGTGGGGCATCACAGAGAAGAAAGAGATGATCTCTAAAATTCCTTCTGATTTGAAGTTTTTATGATGGCTACATTAAGACATGTTTTTATTTAAGATCCAGGTTGGAAGAAAGTAATAAGACTGACCAAATCCCTATGTAATTATTAGTTCTAGAGGCTTAATTTGTACAGAAGAAATTAGAATAGGTAAGACTTAGTTGATCACAAATTAATATTTCTTAAGAAAATCATGCAAGCCCAAGAAATACTTTGAAGCAAAACAAGTTTCAACTGATAAAGTTGTTCCTGCATTAATAGTTTACTATACATTTATGATTTTTATAAGTATCTTCCCCATCTGTTTACACTCAGTAAATCCTCCATTTCATCAGATACATTCCATATATACCCAATTTTATTTACAACCTGGCCCATTTTGTGTGTCTCTCACATGTACACACTCATTTTTTCATCTGGGATTTATACACATTAGTAAAATGCCTGATACAAGAAGGACCAAGCAAAATTAAAATGAAAACCAAAAAACCCAGACTTCTCAAATATAAGAGTTGAAGCCTTTTTTTCCTTGCAGTTTTCTTAGGATTTCATGAAAAGCCTGGGGTGGTATATCATCATAATTTAGTTTAGAAGATAACTGTCAAGGGTGTATCAAGATGTTTTTACCAATTTATATTGAAATGCTTGGTTTCAATATGGGCAATCTTTCAAATGCCTGATTAAATTCGTTGGAAGTTTTGTTTGCTAAAGCATTCCACATCCTGGGAAAATAAAACCAAATATGTTGTTTTTCTTTGTTCTCCACTGAGCCATGCAAAGTTAAAGAGAGCTAAAAACAAAAGAATCTGAATAAATCCTCTCTAAATCAAATTGACCTCTTCTAGGCAATTTTTTCTGCATCTTGGCTGGGACTGAATCTATATCCTTTCTCTTTTCCTAGGCTCACCCTGTGTGGCCCACTTCCTGTGGCTGTTCCATTCTCTGAAATGACAGCATTTTCGGACTACAGTAGCTTAAAAAACATTAATTCGCAGTCATTGGAAATAGCGTACATTTCACTCAAGGCAAAGAAATTGTTCTTGCTTTTTGACACTTGAGCTTTCTTGCTTCTGATTTCAGGCAACCCAAACATAGGGAGGTGTAACTTTCTTTTGGAACCATTTCCTTTGTGCTTTGCTTTGCCACTTGGCCTTCCCTCGTCCCCCCAGCCAGGCTGTCAGCACATTCTCTTCTCAGGGTGGTGTGGGGGAAAAAAGCCCGAGCATGGAAGGAGAGTTTATTTTAGGTAAATTTAATCAAGCAGTGAGCTTTTATTTTTACTTATTATATTTTGAAAAAAAAAAAGACCTCATGTTAGAATGGACAGAATTCTGGAACTAAGTTTTAGAGAGATTCAGTTTTGCAGATGACAAAACAGTCTCAGACCTCTCTGCTTTTACCCCTTACAACTTGTTTACCTTTTTTGACAGAAGGAAATAGCTTTACAGTGCACTCAAAATAAACCCCAGTTTTCTTTGGTCTACAATACTTGGGAATGGTGGGCTGCTTGAAAGAGAGGAAAACCTCCTGATTAAAAGCAAAGCAGACAGACAGCTTTCAAAGGGCTCGTCGAAAAATGGACTGGGAAGAATGTCTCTAATACAAACGGTCTAGTGAGAAAAGCCATTCCAGTGTCCTTGTTTTTCCAGATTTAAAGAAGTTGGATTAGCATATCATCTTGAGTATGAGTATAGGAACCCAATAGTAAGCACATCATTAATTATAATAAGCCTGATTCTCTATAGCTTGAGTGTGCAAATTCAAAACTCACATTTTTCTGGAAGCTGACACAAACATAAATCACTCCCCTTCCCAGGGGATCTAACTGATAGAAACTTGGTCCTATTGAAATTTACCTTCAGTGGATACCCTGCCAAATACAAGAGAACTGACTTTATTTTAAATCTTACTTAGCATTTCTGTCTATACACTGGATCATCAAAATACTCTATTCAGTATTGTTGGGTACTGAATATTGAACATTTATTATATCATGGGTAGTTTACCCATTCTCACTTTTAAACCACCTAAAAATCCTATGGGTTATTTATCCCCACTTACCAGATGAGGAAACCGAGACTCATGGAATGAAGTACAGAAATATATTATTATGTATATTAAGTTATATTGTATATAATATATAGAGAGTTCTATGTCATATTATTACTACTACAATTTTATTAGAGACTTTTGATACAGTGTAAAACAGGGACTTTACAGTAATAGAGACTTAAATGTTAACTTCCCTTACCCAAGTTATTCAATCTAATGTAACTCAGTTAAAAAAAATCAACACTCTCAAAGGTATATTCCCTCAAAGCAGAACCTAAAGCAGGCATTTGAGTACAGGTGCTTTACAAGGGATGTGCTCTTCAGGGAAAAACCAGTAAGGGACCGAGGGAAGCAGAATACGGAAGCAGAAAGAGTGGAGACAGGATGTCGTCTCAGGGAACGTCTAGCCTTGGCCTGATCCACCAGACATCGAAACATACATTGTGTGGCAGCGTATGCCTGACCGAGGGAAGGGACAGAGTTTTGTACCCCTTTATCAGTCAGTCATTGGCTGACCCCAGCAAAAGTTTGGCATGACCGTCCTCCTACTCGACTTCTGGAAAGTTGGCTCCTGTCTGCCGAGGCCAGTCTTCCTGAGAAAGTCGAGGGTGTCAGGGTGTCAGTTATTAGCCCACATTATCCTCAGCAGCTGGAGCTGTGTGTCACACAGCAGGTTAAGGTAAGCAGGGCAGGGCGTTTAAAACATCGACTATGTCAATTTCTATTGCGTGTCTGCTAGATGCCATTGACTGTGTTCCTCACCTTAAAGGAACTCAGAGTCTAATGGGAGGAAAAGTAAGTGTGACAGGGGTCAAACTAGAAAAATATCTGTAGTGTCACAGTCTGTTCTGTGCGCCTGGGCTGGGGCTGGGGAGATGGAGGGAGAGAAGGGAGAGGGGCTAAAGGGCTGATGAAGGGCTAAGAAAAATCAAATGATACCTGAAGGGACTGACCCTCAAGGTGCCTCTTGGAGACCCTTAGAAGTTAGTGGATGAGATGCCAAAGGACATTTCAGACAGTAGAAACAGCATAAATAAAGGGAACTTGACTTATCATGGCAACTTTGGGGAGCAGCATTAGGTCTCTATAACCAGGATGATTAAACCTTGTGAGGGCATGGTGGGAGAAGAGACTGGAAAGATGAGCAGGGGTCTTTTGGTTTATGCCTAAGAGTGGAATTTAATACTGATGCAATGGGAAAGTTGAGAAAAAAAAAAAATTGCTACAGGGTGACATAGTCTCAGGTCTTTGCCACACCCACGACAGTAATTACTTACATACATTCTTGCTCTGTAAGTAGATTCATACAATGTTGCCACGTTGGTTTACACTTTTTTTTCTTCCACCTCCGTTCTCCTGGAAATATCTGAAATGTAGTTTGGATGATTTTGCCATACTAATATAGTTGATTAAACTACACCAAGGCTAATTCTGAGGTTGGTGTCAAAAAGGAGCACATTGCCTTATTCCACATGCCAGCACATGCATGGCTTGAGCACAGGGATACAAACTTGCAGAGGCTGGTTGTGGGAGTTTTCCTCCAGGCTTCTCCAAGCCTGCGCTCACCCTGACACTTACTCCCTAATCTCTGAGGTTGTTCCACATCCCATTCTTTGAGCTCTATAAGTCACATGGCTGTTAGACTCCTAACTTGCTAACTTACTTTGCTTTTCCTCAAACCCATGGCTCCCGCCACTGAACGCTGGTAGACTTCTTCAGGGTGGAGACCGACTTACTTATTTTTGCTACAGTCACCATTGTTTTCTCTCCATTTTGATACTTTTTCCTTTTCCTGTCATAGGGTCATATTGCTTTTCCACATGGCCTCTCTGTAAAGCAGGTCCTCCATGTGCTCTGTGGAACTCCCCTGAGTTCCAGCCAAGGTGCATGCTTGAGAAATGTTCTTTGGAAAGCAGCACAGAGCATGGGCTGGAGTATAGAGTGGTGGGAAATAGAGGTGCTGAGTCCAATGTTCAATAGGGGATATACACATCAAAAAGTCACCCTTTATGATAGCAAAACCTGGAAGCAACCCAAATGATTTTTTTTTTTTTTTGGCAGGAGGTGGGGACCGTGAATAATGGTGGTATAGTCACACAATAGAATACTGTATAGCTGTCAAATGAATAGATTACAGTCCCACCCAGTAGCATAGATAAACATGACAATATAAGTATAAAAAGTCAGTCAGCCAAATTTACATCTAGCATAATACCATTTTTATAACATTAAAAACAATATAATAAAAGTAAATATTTTAAGAATACAGAATGGATAATAGAACCATATCATAAAGTAAAAAAGGGACTAATGAAACAGGATTTGAGGTGGTGGTTACCTTACATGGGAGGAAGCAAAGGAATGGAATGGGGGAGGTAATTAGGTATATGTCAAGTTCCTAGCTTTTATTTTGAATGGTGGTTTCATGTGTGATTATTATATAATAAAAAGTAACTCCAAATTGTAAACCAGTTACATAAAAGGGGGTCAATATGGACAAATGACAAGAGTGTGTCATGATCCATGGGCTATGATTCAACTAAGTCTGTGTACCTGAGATCCAAAAAGAAAATCATAGATAATTATTGTAGTCACTCAGGAGATAAAAGGGAATAGCAATGCTTATGGCATGAGCTGTTTTGAGAATTAAGTGAGACGAGCAGTGAGCTTCATAGGTTCTTAACTGACTTGGGAATGGGGGGTGTAGTGAATCTTTGGCAAGACTGGGAACCATGATCCCTAAAGTTTGGCCTCGGTGGGTATACAGCACAGCTGTTTCTCTTTGAGGCCTTACCACCTAGATCAGATCTTAGTTAAGACCCAGATACCCTTGTCCTCTTCCCACTTTCTGTGAATCTTATCTCTTTCTCCTTGCCCACAGGGTCATCCCACCCCCTCTTCCCTCTGTAATATCCAGTACGTTCTCTTCAAAAAATTAAAAAATTTCCAAATGGTAGGAAAACAATGACTTTAAGTAGCTTCTACTTTATGGCCTGAAAATATACCTAACACAAGAAACTACTCCGGGAAAATGAGATGTAAGAAAATGTAAGGAGAAACACAAATATTTTAGTAAAATTTCCTGCCTGCATGTTACGCACTGGTCATGTGGCCTTAGGTGCTCAGTAAATATTCTTGACCTACCTCCACCCCCTAGTTAATAACAAGGAAGATGGACTTTTGTTTCCCTGTTTGGCTCAGGAAATCTTATACCTGAAAATGTGAAGGGGATTTCAAGTGGGCACTGTGGAGAAACCTATTTCTGAGTTTGCTTCTTCCAACTCTTCTTTCTATAGAACAAAAATGATAACCCGTGTGTTCTGTTGCCAGAATAGTGTGACATATAGGAGGTGCTCAATACAAATTTCCTGACGACAATTCCAAAATAGAAGATGTGAAAGCATCATTTTTTTCTTGAAAAAAGGAAACTTGGGACGAAGGCAGAATTCAATGTGTTCTAAAAGTGGCTTGTGTCTTCCTGTGGTTGGCAGACTCCAGCCCATTTCCTATTTCCAGAGGCTGGATGTTCTCCAGTCCAAGTGATAGGAAGTGCACTTCCTTGGAGTGGGACTTGGAGCATTCATACAGCTTCAAGACAGCCCACCCACCCAGAACCCCTCTCACCACACCTCACAGCATGGGAACTGAGCTCTGTTTTCCTTTACTTTCCATTGATTCATGAAAGCAAACAAAATAACGCAGTCTTCTCCCTTAAAAGAGCAATAGTTTAATCTGAGAAAAGTAATTCTGGTGATTCAGGAAAAAGTTCCTTTGCCTCCTAGCAGTTCCACAGAGGTAAACTATTCATTACAGGAATCTCCTGGGTAATCAGCAGACCCCAGCCAATCTGTCCAGATGGCCCCATCCTATCACTGTGTGTTGCAATAACATAAAAAGAAACCATGCTCTGTGTTGGCTGATTTGAAAATGGACTGCTGTTGTAGAGATAAATATAGAAAACTTATCAGGTTACTAATCTGCCATTGAACATAGGCCTCAAAGGAAAGTCATAATCATGCTTGTCATCTCTGTCTTCAAAGGCCATCACAAATATAGCTAATGAATTACAGTAGCACCTGCCTCCACCTTTATCAGCTTCCCTTCTCTTACTTTTCTTTGTCTTTTGAAATATCAACTGACTTCATCATGATTAGACAACGATACCGAACAGAATCATGATTTCTGATCTGCCTTAGCATCACCTTGTATCTGTGTTTCTGCTGTTGCTGTTAAATTCAGCTAGAAATTTAGGGCAGTGGGAAATCCATCTATTTTGTCTACGGTTGACGATAAATGTTTTTGAATGAATAAACGAGTATATGCATTCAGTTACCTCCACTATCTCAAAGTTGTACAAAGCTATCTTTTTTGTAATCTTACCTAAAAAGTCTCCATAATTTCACTCAATATTCCATTGAAAATTATTTTAAAATCTCTTTTTTTCTTTGTTTAAAGATTGAAAATAAGGGCTTACTATCCGCTGTGTAAAACTATTTAACATCGTTTAAAATTGTTATTAAACCACTTTTCAGGCTTATGGCTGACTACCTTCTTGACTTTAACTTTCTTCCTTGATCTTATTTTGCAAATGCAGGTCTCTTCCAAACAAGTATTCAGGTGTGCTTTGTTGATTAAAACTGTTAAACTAGACCTCGGATTTCTAGTACTTGTTAAAATTACTAGCTCTGAGCATAACAGAAAAGAAAAAAAGAAAAAAAAACCTCTCTGTTCCTATGAGTTTGAGTATTCATACTTAAAGGTATATTTGATAGTAACATTTTAAAACTCATTTCTGGGTTATAAGCAAATGAGATATTTTGAATAGAACAATTATCTTAAAATGTAAGTTTAGACACTTGATTGTTGAAAACATTTGGACTAGATATTTTTACTTTTGGTATTACATATATTTGGCTAACAATAGTTTCTACAGTTGTGAAGTGCTTTAGTGGAAAAGTCTTGGTTCCTTTATCCTTTTTCCAATCGCAGGATCTCCAACTAGTTTTTATTTTTTTAATAAAATTTAATTTGTAGAACAGTTTTAGATTTACAAATAAATTGCAAGTATAGTACACAAATTTCCCCAAAGCCTCCAGACAGTTTCCCCTCTTATGACATTTTATGGTACATCTGTTACAATTAATGAACCGATATTGATATAGTATTATAACTAAAGTCCATACTTTATTCAGACTTCCTTAGTTTTTACCTGAGGTCCTTTTTCTGTTCCAGAATCCCATCCAGGATATGAGATTACATTTAATCATGTCTCTTTAGGCTCTTTTTGCTTGAGAGAGTTTCTCAGACTTTCCTTGTTTTTGATGACCTTGATAGCTTTGAGGAATACTGGTCAGGTATTTTGTAGACTGTCCTTCAACTGGAATTTGTCTGATGTTTTCCTGATGATTAGAGTGGGGTTGTGGGTTTTGAGGAGGGAGGCCACAGAGGCAAAATGCCATTTTAACTATATTATGGGAAGAATCTATTAAATCAATTTAACTTATTACTATTGATGTTGACCCTTGTCATTTGGTTAAGGTAGTCTTGGTTAGATTTCTGCACTATAAAGTTAGTCTTCTCCCAAGCCTCCTCCCTACTTTCCACACTGTACTCTTTGTAAAGAAGTCATATGAATGACCCACACTTAAGGAATGTGGCTGTTACATAAATTATTTGGAATTCTTTTGTATAGGGGATTTCTCCTCTCCCCCATTTATTTCTTTATTTGATCAGTCATCTATATCCTGGACTCACGGATATTTATTTTAATACTTTGAGTTATAACCTAGCACTCTGTTTCATTGCTCCCATTGTTCCAGCTGTGACCATTGCAGGCTCTTTTATCTGGCTCCATTGCCCTTTGACATACCTCCATCCTTGCAGGATTTGTAAAAAATCAGTTTTAGCTCCTTCTTACTTTTTGGTGCTCTAAGATGCTCCAGCCTTATGTTGTATATTGTCTGCCCTAGTCCTAGAGTCAGCCATTTCTCCAAGGGGTCCTGGTTCATTTTATTGGTGTTAGAATAGACAATCGGGGTGCTTCGTGTATTTGCTACCTGGATGTCATTGTTTCTAGGCCCTCTCAATCGACTGAACAAGGAAATATACGTGTGAACTTTAATCCGTGTATATACACATACCTATAAATATTTATTGATGTAACTATCTGTATCTATATTAAACTAAATATGAGTTCATACTGATGTCTCCAACTCTAATCCATTGCCACATAGATCATTTAACTTCCTCCCCATACTCATCTCTGAACTCCCACTCCAACAGTGAGACACCTGGCTCCCACCATCCACCATCCATTCACCTAATTGTTCAGTTCCAGCATACAGTGTGGAGTGTGTCTGAATATTGCAGTGTCTGAATTCTTTACCCATACTTCCATGGGAAACAGCTCGATCAACTAAAATCCAGTGATTATGCACAGTTTCTTTTGCCTTTCATCATAGAGACGCCACTCATTTCCAGAGTTACTTGGACCTGTCTGTACCTTTATCCCCATCACCCTTCAGCGAGATTGCTTTATATATTTGTAATATAGTTAGATTGTTCTGACATATTCTACGTTCCCTTCTGGGATCCCCTGACCACCTAAATAAATTTTTTTACTTTGCATACATTAAGGTTCACTCTTTGCGTTACAACATTCTGTGGGGTTTCACAAATGTAGACTGTCATGTATCCAAAATTATAGTGTCGTGCAGAATAGTTTCACTGACCTAAGATCTACCCTGTACCCCACCTATTCAACCTTCCTCCCTCTCCCTGAGTCCCTCATCAACACTGATCTATTTACTGTTCCTATAGTTTTACTTTTCCTAGACTATCATCTAATTGAGATCATATGGGATAGAGTATTTTCAGGCTGATTTAAAGAAATGAAAGCACTTAGCATATGCATTTAAGGTTCATTCATGTTTTTCATGCCTTGAGAGTTCATTTCCTTTTATTGCTGAATAATATGCCATTGCATGAATGTATCACAGTTTGTTTATGCATTTACCAGTGAAAGACCTCTGGCTGCTTCCAAGTTTTGACAATTATGAATAAAGCTGCTGTAAACATCCACATGCAGATTTTTGTGTTGACATAACTTTTCACACCACTTGGGCAAATACCTAAGAGAATGATTGCTAGATTATATGGGAAGACTGTGTTTAGGTTTGTAAGAAGCTGCCAAACTATCTTGCAAAGTGGCTGTACCATTTCTGCACTCCCACCAGAGATGAACAATAGTCCACATCTTTACCAGAAATGGTAAAGATGGTCAGTTTAAAAAAATTTTTTTCCATTCTAGTAGATGTATAGTGGTATATCATTGTTTTAATTTGCAATTACCTAATGGCAAATGATACTGAGGTCTTATTTGCCATCTGCTTATCGTCTTTTGTGAGGTGTCTGGATCTTCTACACATTTTTTAACTGGGTTATTTGTTTCCTTATTGTTGGATTTGAAGAGTTCTTTGTATATTTTGGGTAAAAGTCCTTTATCGGATGTGTGTTTTACAAAGGTTTTTTCCCTCAGTCTGTGGCTTGTCTTTCCATTTTCTTAATAGTGCCTTCACAGAGAGAAGTTTTCATTTTAATAAAGTCCAACTTACCAGTTTTTTTCTTTCATGTATTATGCTTTTGGTGTCGTATGTAAAAACTCTTCACCAAACTCAAGATTGCCTAGATATTTTCCTATGTTTTCTTCTAGAAGTTTCAGAGTTTTGCATTTTATGTATAGATATATGATCCATTCTGAATTAATTTTCATGAAAAGTGGAAGGTCTCTTTCTCGGTTAAATTTTTTGCATGAGGATATCCACTTTTTCCAGCATCATTTGTTTGAAGATTGTCCTTTTCTTCCTCCAGTTTTTTTTGTTTGTTTGTTTTGCGGTACGCGGGCCTCTCACTGTTGTGGCCTCTCCCGTTGCGGAGCACAGGCTCCGGACGCGCAGGCTCAGACAGAGGCCATGGCTCACGGGCCCAGCCGCTCTGCGGCATGTGGGACCTTCCCGGACCGGGGCACGAACCCGTTTCCCCTGCATCGGCAGGCGGACTCCCAACCACTGCACCACCAGGGAAGCCCTATTCCTCCAGTTTTATTGAGATATAATTGACATTCAGCACTGTATAAGTTTAAGGTGTACAGCATATAATTTGACTTACATATATAATGAAATGATTACCACAATAAGTTTAGAAAGATTATCCTTTGTCCATTGAATTGCCTTTGCTCTTTTATCAAAGATCAGTTGACTGTATTTGTGGGGAGTCTATTTCTGTGCTGTCTATTCTATTTTATTAATCTGTATGTCTACTCTTTTGCAACCACTATACTACCTTGACTTCTGTAGTTATTATAATAAGTCTTGAAGTCAGGTACTCTCAGTTCTCCAGTTTTGTTCTTCTTCGGTATTGTGTTGAATATTATGGATCTTTTGTATTTCCATACAGACTCTCTAGTTTGTCAATATGTGCAAAATAGCTTGCTGGGATTTTGACTGGGATCATTTTGAATCTATAGATAAAATTGGAAAGAAGGGCTTCCCTGGTGGCGCAGTGGTTGAGAGTCCGCCTGCCGAGGCAGGGGAAACGGGTTCGTGACCCGGTCCGGGAAGATCCCACATGTCGCGGAGCGGCTGGGCCCGTGAGCCATGGCCGCTGAGCCTGCGCTTCCGGAGCCTGTGCTCCACAAAGGGAGAGGCCACAATGGTGAGAGGCCCGCATACCGAAAAAAAAAAAAAAAAAAAAAATATTGGAAAGAATTGACATCTTAATAATATTGGTTCTTCTGATCTATGAACACAGATATCTATTTACTTAGAATTTTTCATTAGATTTTTGCCGTTTTCTGTACACAGATCCTGTACATATTTTGTTAGGTATACGCCTAAGTATTTCACTTTTCTTGGTGCTATTGTAAATGGTATAATTTTTATTTTATTTTATTTTATTATTTTTTGCGGTACGCGGGCCTCTCTCACTGTTGTGGCCTCTCCCGTTGCGGAGCACAGGCTCCGAACGCGCAGGCTCAGCGGCCATGGCTCACGGGCTCAGCCGCTCCACGGCATGTGGGATCTTCCCGGACTGGGGCACGAACCGGTGTCCCCTGCATCGGCAGGCGGACTCTCAACCACTGCGCCGCCAGGGAAGCCCAATGGTATAATTTTTAAAAATTCAAATTCTTATTTGCTGGTATGTAGGAAATCAACTGACTTTTAAATCGTAAAACCTTGGTATATTCACTTATTAGTTACAGGAGGGTTTTTTGCTTTTGTTCTGTCCATTCTTTGGGATTTTTAACGTAGACAGTCATGTTATCTGTGTACAAAGACAACTTTATTTCCTCCTTCCCATCTGATATACCCTTTATTTCCTTTTCTTATTGCATTAGATAGGACTTTTCAATAAGATGTTGAATACACATGGTGAAAGAGGACTTAGTACCTTGTTCTGATCTTAGGGAAACTGTGTCCAGTTTCTCACTATTAAGTATGATGAAAACTTTTGCTTCCTTTAAGAATTAAGTATTTACCTTAGTCAGTTCAGGATGTTGTAACAGAATACCATAGACTGGGTGTCTTAAAAACAACAGAAATTTATTTCTCACAGTTCTCGAATCTAGGAAGTCCAAGAACAAGGTGCCAGCAGATTCAGTGTCTGGTGAGAGCCTGCTTCCTGGTTCATCCTGTATCCTCATATGGTAGAAGGGGTGAGAGAGCTCTAAGTGCACTGATAAGTACGCTAATTCCATTCATGACTCTAATGATCTAATCATACCCAAAGGCCCCATCAGTGTGGTGAATGAAGTACAGCATTCACCAATAGTTCTTATCTTCTGTAAGCTCAAAGCAGATTCTCTGTCTACAATTTCAAGATATTAATTTTATACAACTGGGTTTTATGAAGCTTATTAAATCTTGAGGGTCTAGATCAAAGTTACGACTTTTATTTACTACCAGTTAGTTATATGAGCGTAACAGAGCTGCTGGAGTCAGTTAAGACAAAAAATTTCCAAACGCTTTATCTCTCAGCAGAGTAGAGTGAGCTTTTAAAATTTCTTGAACTATGTAGTTATTTAGAGATATATTTATAATATGAAAGTCCAAGGGTCCTTTTGTCAACCTTATAAATAGGCTGAGAAATTTTATCAGCCCTCAGAAACATGTACAGTATCAGCCAGCAACGTATCAGTGATGAAATATCTGATAGCTATGAATGTTAAGCATGGAGTATATTGGGACACATTTCAGTTTGATGAATATTCTTCTATCTATGGTATTTTAAAACTTTCCTTAAAATCTAATGCTAATCATAAGCCTTGGGTAGGAGGGTGAAGTCTGGCTCTTTATGATAGATACTGAATTATGTGAAAAAGGTCTGTTTTGGATCATTTGTGTTGTTAAGTATAACATTTCCTAATCCTATTTTGATAAGCCACAGTGAATAAGCAGTCTTTTATTCCATGCATAGATAACTATAGATTTTACATACTGTCTCTAGAAATACATAAATCCAGAGCTCAAAACACAGTATGTGCTTCATCTGGCTGTTCCTTTGTATCCTACATCATATCCTTTAATAAACTGGTAAATGTAAAAAAAAAAAAAAAAAAAAAAGACACAGTACATGAAAAGCTCTACCTTAAAGGAGGTTATTACTTTTATATTCACCTTCTATCTGACTCTCTTGTCCTGCATTCAGTTTTGTTTCCAGAACGTTAGCTGTTCTAGTCTTTTCTACAAACTCCTCTTCCTCACACTAATGGACAAATTGTAAACCTTTCACTTCCTGGTCTTTTAAAAACCACTTTTTATTCCTATTCTACCCCAGGAAAAAAGAATCCATGATTTCTGTTCATGATAATACAAACTTTTTACCCTCTTTGTTACTATGGAATTCACAATTTATTCCTTATTTCATATTTGTTAGATTTTTTTCCTCTTCATTTTCCTGGGGTGGGAGGGTGAGGCAAGTCGACGGGAGAGAGATAAAATTTTGGGGAATAAAATTCAGGAGTCTTGATTTTCTGATCCCTAACACCTTGTTTGTGGAATTAACAAATTAAGCTAAATGTTAAATTTGCTTTAATATGTACAATAAATCTCCCCGTTCTAATTCTGTAAATTTCATTTGTATATTATTATTGTAATGAAGATTAGGTGATTAAAACATTGCTTCTGGGTTATGATTACTTCTCATTTTCCTACTAAAATTCTGAGACTAGACTGGCCATCCTTCCAGTCTCAAATTTCTATATGTTGCTCAATATTGAGTTTGTCTTTGGATGTACAGAAAACTAAAATTTTTATTTCTTTCAAGTGAATAAAAACATGAACAAATCAAAGCACTGGAAAAACGAAGTGGTATTTAGTCTGACCTCCAACATTAGAATTAAAGTCAACATGGAATTCTGTAGCCAAGGCACACTTATAAATGTTTTTTTCTAATAATTCCTTTATTTTTTCCCCATGTTCAATATTAGTTATCTGTTTTATACATACTAGTGTGTATATGTCAATCCCAATCTCCCAATTCATCCCACCACCACCCCTCCCCCACCACTTTCCCCCCCTTGGTGTCCATATGTTCTCTACATCTGTGTCTCTATTTCTGCCTTGCAAACTGGTTCATCTGTGCCATTTTTCTTGATTCCACATATATGCGTTAATATACGATATTTGTTTTTCTCTTTCTGACTTGCTTCACTCTGTATGACAGTCTCTAAGTCCATCCACGTCTCTACAAATGACCCAGTTTCATTCCTTTTTATGGCTGAGTAATATTCCATTGTATATATGTACCACGTCTTCTTTATCCATTCATCTGTCCTTATAAGATTTTAAATGATGGGAAATTAAAAGATTAGCGATGTTAATTCTAGTTTGAGTTAGCCCTGTATTTA
Organism: Platanista minor; assembly: GCA_004363435.1. Classification (NCBI taxonomy): domain Eukaryota; kingdom Metazoa; phylum Chordata; class Mammalia; order Artiodactyla; family Platanistidae; genus Platanista; species Platanista minor. The sequence goes on from RJWK010001517.1 coordinate 52,976, forward strand.
GGGAAAAAAAAATCAATCCGAATTTAGAATCTGTCACTTGATCTGTGCTCAGTTTCTTCCCTCTATAACAGTGGGTTTGGGTGGTTTTAAGTGTCTGACAAAGGTCCTCTGTCTTCATTATACAATGGAAAACCATTTCAGAGACTGAGATTTCTTATTGCCAGATTTGGAATAGGTACTCCAGCATATTTTAAAAAAATAATCATTATTATTTTGCTCTAATCCAAAAGGAATCATCGTGGGTCTTTCTTACAAGCAGAATTAGTTTTCTTGCCTTAGTTGTTTTTAAAGGGCAACATGACAAAATCAAATGACTTCCAGCTCCTGAGCTCAGGGAAAAGCTAGAAATCTCTGAACGACGATACTGCCTGTACTTACTTGCAGAAAAGAATTTAGCCTTTTTGTGAGTAAGGACCTTAAGGTGAAGAAAATATAGAAATGAACGTGTTATCATGTATCAGTTATCCAGCAACTGTCTAGACAAACGATATGTGATAAATAAAATTTGGAGAATATTTTGTGATATTTTGGGTTCAAAATTTGTAACCAATTTCAAGCTTTTTCCTATTTAGCTTCATTTACTCTTGTGAAAGAGTTATTTCCTGTTCTTCAGAAGGCTCTTTTGTGAGGTTTAACTGAAGGATTGAAAAGTTTCTTAGTCATTAAATGGCTCTGACAAATAACATTTATAACATTTTGGAGGAACACAACTGGATGAGTGAATCAGAAACCAAATGAATTTCAAACGACAGATCTGATTCAACATTTATCTCCCCTTTTACTCTTAAACATGCACACGTGTGATGGGCCATAACCACAAGACCAAGACACAGTAATGGGTGACTAGATGCGGGGAGGCTCTTACAGGAGCAGTTTATTTGCAGAGAGTTCTGGGAATTAATTTGAACCCCCAAAACTGTTACTATGTAGACCATGAACTTGCTACTGAAAAGGAAAAAGAAAGCCATCTGTAAGAGTATTCAGGAAAAATGGCTTTATGAGTTTAGATAGCAAGGACAAGTGGAGAGAGAATGATAAATCCAGCAGAGGTCAATCCTTGGGAAGAAACAGAAGTAAGATGCACAACTGGAACTAAGTCCACAAATAAGTAGTATGAAAACAGTCCTTTTATTCCAAGTCTAGGGTGCGATATTATGTAGGCCTTTCACAACATTATACCAACAGGGGCAGTTTGTGAAAGAACACAGAAGGTCATGGGGACCCTTAGGAATTTTTATGTGTGCTGGCCATAAATCCCTTCTGTGCACAAGGGACTCACACCATGAAGTGGATAAAACTTAGTTGTGGAGCAGAGAGAGATTTAGAATCTTCATCTCTAATTCAAGGTCCATGATCTTGAAAATCTCCTGCTAATACAGGACCCACTGTTTGGAAGGAAATTAAAGTCAAAGAGCAGATTGATAGCCACTGATCAGAAGCCTTGCTTATTCTTACCAGGCCTCTAAGATAGTGAAGACAATTCCTGAGAAGGCATCCCTTAGTGGTATCTTAAGATGGTCTATACTTTGACACTTGTTTTATTCTTGATTTTGGTAAGACTCAGTTGTAATGTGGATTCTTTTCCCAGTCAGAAATGTTTATTTCCTTGTTGTTGTTTCTCCTCATGTGTTTTCATATATAAGAAAACATACTTTACTGTTAAAGTTTCTCACATATCTCCGGTGTCTAGAGAACATCTATTGTTTTTGACTGTTCAGGTCTATTCTTCTTTTTGAAAATGTTTGCTTTCTCATCCAATATGATTCTGTTGGGACTGCCAGTTATATCATACTCCTTGTGATCACACACATAGTATCACACTCCTGGTCACAGTGCTGAGTGTGTGATCTAGACCATATTTTTCTACTCTCCTGCTAATGTTGATTGATTCAAAAGTAGGCATGTGACCCAAGGTAGGCCAATCAATGCATTTCTCCAGGAGTCCTCATTTTGGAGCTAGGAGAAGTTTCTTGCTTTTTTGGACAATAATGCTTGAAGGGTGCTGTATTCATGAGATTATAATTCAGGTGATGTTACAAAGACCTCAAGTTAGCATTAGCTTAAATAAGATAGAAGTTGACTAATTTATTATGTAAAAGTTTGATCTGTATGGTAGCGCTCCTCCACCAAGTCATTAGGGGCCCACACTCATTCTGCATAGTTATCCTGCAATTTTAAACATACAGCTTCTGTCTGTCTCATGGTCAAAGAGGACTACTCCAGCTTCCACCTTATGTCTGCATTACAGCCAGTGGGAAGAGAGCAACCAAGGGGGCTGTACACCTCACCCCTTCAAAGGCATAAGTAGAAGATGTATAAGTTACTGCTGCTCAAATCATATTGGCTATAACTTAACATGGCCACACCTATCTTTAAGAAAAGCTGGAGATAGCAGCTATTACATGAATAATCACATGACTAGTTAAAAATTCTATTGTCATTGAAGAAGTGGAGAATGGAAATTTAAGGAAGATTTTTGTCAAATATAGGCATCTGGGTTTCCTGGATGCTATCTTTTCTACTGTATGAAATCTTCCTGTAGTTGAGAAAAGTTGGAGTATTTAAGTACATTTAAATGTTTGAATATAGTTGTGCTACTTCCTGACTTTCTATTTAAATAGACAAGTTATTTGTGTGTATGTGTATATATTTTGCTAAATAAATTTAAGTCAGGCTGTTATGGCTTGTGGTCCAAGTAGTCTTGACTAATGCTATGTTGCAAAGGGTGAAGGGAAACTAATTCTTAGTCACCAAGAATGAATAAAAAGAAGAGAGTTTTCACTGCTTCTTTTATGACATAGGGTATGCATAAAAGTGGAGTCTCCTGAAAACCATGATCATTACATATTGAAAAGAAATGTGGAATATTTGGCTCAAGAAAGATTTAAACTGAGCAAAGCATTTAAACTCAGAGATGGTTGGGGTTTGATGAAGGCTGAAGATAAGGATGAAGAAGAGTACAGGAATTAATAAGAATAAAATAACCAAAAAAAAAAATAGCCATTTCTTAAATACTGACTGTGTGCCTAAAGAAATAAGTATTTAAATAATTTCATTTAGTTTTAACTTCAACTTTATAGTAATCAGTATTACCCCCATTTTATAAATAATCAGAAAGTTTAAATAACTCCCCCAAGATGATAATTTGTGGCTAAATCAGGATTGCATCTTAATCTGACTCCCAAGCTAGCCTTAGTCTTTTCTTATCATCATCATTACCACCATTGGTTTCATCATGGTCATCATGATTCACTGTCCTTTTTCACAAGCACCCCCATCTCACAACCACCACCATCACCACCATCACCACAACCACACCATTACATCAGAAGCACTCTCAACACTACTGCCCTGATCACCACCATCTAAAGTGCTCCACCATATCCAGTAACAACCCCAGAATAATAATTCTTGAGAATATAAGACTTAAGTGTTCATTTTATTCCATGCAGAGAATAACCTTGGACATAGAATAGCCAATACAATTAATAAAATAAACAAAAACCCACTCCAAATTTTATGTAAGTTATTCATTAATTTTTCTTCTTGTATCTCAGGATACATTACACATACATTACACGTACACATACCAACTTATTCCCTAGTATTTGGGTTTTATAAGGACAAAGACCTTGATTTGTTAACTGTTTTATTTTAAAAATATAAACTTAATGTACTTTCCCAGTCATTCATTCATTACAGAAAATAGTCTCTTTTAAGTGTCAGCTTCTAAATTTGACTTCGGAATGCAATGGTGATTAAGGAAATGAGACAACATACAACTGAACACGGAATTGATGTGAGTTAAGTGTAAGGAGAGGGGAAGTACAGGAAGAAAAGGGAAGACAAGGTAGAGACACCTCATAGTTTAGGGGTGGGATGGAAAGATATCTTGAAGGAAGTGATGTTTAAACTGAGACCTAAAGGATGAGTAGGGTACAGCAAGAAAAAGAGGGGAGCAGAGTGTTCCAGAGCAGACTGCATAGACAAAGGCCCAGACACAAAGATGGCATCTTTTTCAAGAAATTAACATTCATTGTGGTGAATCTGGACATGAGACAGAAGGGCTGCAACTGTAGGGGGAAGTAAGTGTCGAGTCACATGAATTATGCTAAATAAGGTGGACTTTATCCTAAAGACAATGGGAACAGGTTAAACTATTTCAAGGCAGTCAGAGTTGTGCTTTAGCACTTCGCTTTAGACTGCTGCTTGCAGTGTGGAGAAGAAATTGTGGAGGTCAAAACTGGAGTCAGGGATTAGGACCATTATTAACTTGCAGTAGTCCAAGTGAAGTGATCATCCTCAAGACTTATCTTACTTGAGATGGGAATAGTTGTCTTTCATCTTTGTAAAGTCAACGAGAGGGAAAATGATGCACCAGCCAATTCAAGAAATAGCTGTGAAGTAGAATCACCATGATTTCTGGTTGATTAAAGCAGAGACATGAAAGAGAAGGAGGATTTAGAGATTGTACCACTGGTTCTGTGTGGGCAGCAAGCATCTGGTCATGTAATGCATTTAAGTATGGAGGAAGGAAAGTCTTCAAGAAAAGGGAATGAATTAAGATTTTTGGTTAAAAAGTAAACTTTTTATTTGGGAATAGTTTCATGCTTAATGAAAAGTTGCAAAAATGATACAAAGAACCTCTTAGACACTTCCCTCTCTCTTTCTCTCTGTCTCTCTCTCTCTCTCTCTCTGTCTCTCTCTCTCTGTATATATATATATAAAACCAAAAAAAATAGCCATTTCTTAAATACTGACTGTGTGCCTAAAGAAATAAGTATTTAAATAATTTCATTTAGTTTTAACTTCAACTTTATAGTAATCAGTATTACCCCCATTTTATAAATAATCAGTATTACCCCCATTTTGTAAATATATGTATACACATACAGAGATATATAGATAGATGTATTGATAGGTAGAGAGGTGATAGTTATAGGTATAGATAGATGTAGCTATCCCTGAACTATTTAAGCATAAGTTGCTCACAACATAAAATTTTATCTCTAAATATTTTCAGTGTATATATTTTAAAGAGCAAGGACATTCCTTTACATAACTGCACTTGCAATATTCCATTTTAGGGACTTTACATTGATACAACAGTTTAATGTACATCCATATTCCAGTTTTGTCAGTTGATCCAATTATGTCCTTTATAACATACTTTTCCCTCCAGAACTGCATTCATTCCATGATTATGTATTGCGTTTCATTATATGCCTCTTTAGTCTCCTTTCATCTGAAATAGTTCCTCAGTAGTTTTACTGTCTTCCATTTTTTATAATAGAACAGAATAATTTATGTAACGGACATGGGCAAAATTAGAATTCTATGTTACTAATTCTTTCTTTCTGCTGCTTATTCTATATTTCCCACTGAATGTTATCTTTTAAAGTCTACCTAGAAGAAGCCTGCCTGTAGTATTTCTGTTGACCCAAACAGAGCCAAAATTTACCTCATAACAAAAAATCCCATGTACAAATGTCCAGGATTCAAACAAAATGTCAGTGGCAGCAGAACTCACATCTCAGAGCTGAAAGCAAATACTCCCTAGTCTGTCTGCTGAAATGTTACCTTTTACTGCTCCTTGTGGAATGGCAGAACTCAGGTGCTCTGAGTCTGCATTTAACAGTGTCCAAGAAGCACTAGGAATGAGAGGCTGCATGTTAAATGGAAATTTCTGCTGAAGTAGTGCCCCCCCACACAAAATTAACCTTGCTGATTATAAATTTTGTACATGTATGTATTTTTTCACGGGGAGAGGAAATGATGTGAACGTATTACTCCATGTGGGATTGAGAAACATGAAGCTAGGAGAGAGTAAGCTCAGGGTACACACACAAAAAAGCACTCCTATAGAAAATGAACTGGCTGTCAGGGTAAACAAAAGAATGACCAGAACATGTGTTTTTAGTCATGTGACTGAACAACCACAAAGTTTTAGGAAGAGAGACCGAGTCTGTTCCTTAGAGGATTTCATAGAATTCTTGGGCTGGTTGTCAGTCTTAGCTGAGCTGATGGACTGGTGTGGCAGAGATAATGTTAGATCGAATCACCATTCCAGTTAAAACCTCCCAGAGGGTGATGGCCTGGGTCAGTGACAGTTGTCCTTAATGCTCCCTATAACTCTATTTTTTAGAATGCTTTATACTTGTAAACAGAGTTTACACTTGTTGACTATTCACTATGTGCTCGAAACAGTTCCAAGTGCTTAGCATGTATTAAGATATTTAATCTTCAAAACAAACTTCTAAATTATGTATTACTATAATTTCCATTTTTTAGATGAAAAGACTAAGCTATAGAAATGTTGAGTAGCTTGCCAAAAAAAAAAAAAAAAAATTGTGCCACTGGGCAACTAAACACTATCATGATTCACTTAGCTTCTTTCCAAAGAAGTGAACATAAAGGAATAAACTATATTCTAAAACTTCTGTAAATGAACTGATTAATTCATGCTTGGCCATGTCACTTTTTAGCTCAATGAACTCTCCCACAAATAGTGCTAATATGTTCACATCTATTTCAGAAAACTAACTGAAAATCGGATACTGCAGTGTAAATTCATATCGAATGGTTAGTGTATTTCTATTTTTGCATATTGCTGAACACACAGAAACTGTAAATTCTCAGAGTGGTACTATTTATACATGATGTAAATTTGTGAGAAAGCTAATGAAAATTATCTCCATATTAATAAAACTGATCTCATTTTCCCTGTAGTTTAAGAATGTCACTTAACATACCTTAAAGATATGTCACATTATTTCATATGTTATAAATTTTATTGTAAAATTTTAATTGAGTAAAAAACTATAATAATATAAAATTCGTTGCAAATATTGTTTTAAAAAATCTCTTTTGGAGAGCCCGTTAATTCAATATGCAGAATATAATATTTAAATTGTTCTTCAGTATCTACATAGTTTATAAAATAATCTGTTTTTCATGGAATTATTCTTAACTTCATTAATAGAACTGTTAATAACATTCATTACTTTGTGGGCTCTTTCACAGTGATTCTTGGAGACCACTTGTTGCTACACATAATACAGAGAATCACTAAAACATCTGTTGCTACTTTTTAAAAAGTTGGTCATATACATAAATTGCCTGTCAGCCGTAGCCTGGGCTCCATCTATTGCACAATGTATGCTACTGGGAAATTGATTTTTTCCAGGAATTAATTTTTAAGGCTTTCAAACATAAGTGACCCCTCTGTATACATTGTATGTAATTTTTTTTTTTGTGGTACACTGGCCTGTCACTGCTGTGGCCTCTCCCGTTGCGGAGCACAGGCTCCGGACGCACAGGCTCAGCGGCCATGGCTCACGGGCCCAGCCGCTCCGCGGCATGTGGGATCTTCCTGGACCGGGGCACGAACCCGTGTCCCCTGCATCGGCAGGCGGACTCTCAACCACTGCGCCACCAGGGAAGCCCTGTATGTAATTTTGAACATAACGTATCCACTTATACTTTTGCATTCTTTATGAACTGTACATTATGAGCAATACAACTTCATTATCAGACAGGATGGTTTCATCTGTTGTAATCAAAATTTGCTCGACTTAGCTAATTTTATACATCTTCCTCAATGCTGATGATTATTCTTCAGAAAGAATCATGGCTTGCAGAACAGAAATTCTTTCATTTTTTTTCATTATCCTACTTATAACTCTCACATAATGATACTAATTTTACTTTAGTGTTGTAGGGCCCATCACATTTTTAATCATTTGTGTTCCTCTGTAGGAAACAAATTATTAAAAGAGTTTTAAAATAAATCCAATGTTGATATTCTGATTTTCAGTGTTTTCCTCTGAATCTCAGTAATATTATACACATTTGCCAGTTTATCTTTTATATCTTTCCTGTCAGCAGTTTTAATCTTCCTTTCCTCCTTCCTTCTTCCCTCCATCCCTGCTTCCTACCTTTCTTGTTTTTAAAACTCTGTGTATAGATGATCCTTATTTTATTTAACACATTCCCCAATAATGGAATTTAAATATACCCTAGTTTTGGCTTCAAGAAGTTAACATTGTCTTACATATGTCTTTGCAAACTTTCTTCATAAATATCTATTTAAAAATACCTGTAAATAGAATTTTTGGACCAAGGGACATGAATATTTCTATGTACTGGGTGGAGAACTGGAATAGGGCTCTCTGTTATTGACCAAATTTCTAAATTCTCATATTTTTCCTAAATCTCTCATTTTGGGCTAGAATTTTAAAATGTTACTTTTGTTGTTTTAATTATACAAATGATACATGAATTTATATTTGATGAAAAATTATTTGGATAAAAAATTACATTCCTTTTTTAATCTCTGCCACACTAGTTTGCAAAGGAGGGGTATGCATACATACACACAGATATAGACTTTCTTCCTTTATATAAAAACAGTGTGGATTATACTAAACATATTGTACTATGAATATGTCAGATCAGTAAGTCAAATCTTTTACGTTTTCGTTTTTTTTTTTTTTTTTTCTGTACGCGGGTCTCTCACTGTTGTGACCCTCTCTCCCGTTGTGGAGCACAGGCTCCGGACACGCAGGATCAGCAGCCATGGCTCACGGGCCCAGCCGCTCCGCGGCATGTGGGATCTTCCTGGACTGGGGCACGAACCCGCGTCCCCTGCATCGGCAGGCAGGCGCTCAACCACTGTTCCACCAGGGAAGCCCCGTTTTCGTTTTTAAATCAACTTTACTGAGGTATACTTTACTTACAATAAAATGCATCCAGTTAAAATGTAGTTTGCTGAATTTTAACAAATGTTTACACCCACATAACCACCACCATAATTAAGATATGAAACACTTCCATCAAACTACAGAGTTCTCTTTTATTCCTTTGCAGTCAACCCATTCCCCAGTCCTGGCCCCAGGCAACCACTGATCTGATTTATGTTGTTCTAGATTATTTTTGAAAGATTTAAAAATTCATATACCAGATGGCTTCATAGGCGAATTCTATCAAACATTTAGAGAAGAGCTAACACCTATCCTTCTCAAGCTCTTCCAAAATATAGCAGAGGGAGGAACACTCCCAAACTCATTCTACAAGGCCACCATCACTCTGATACCAAAACCAGACAAAGATGTCACAAAAAAATAAAACTACAGGCCAACATCACTGATGAACATAGATGCAAAATTCCTCAACAAAATACTAGCAAACAGAATCCAACAGCACATTAAAAGGATCATACACCATGATCAAGTGGGGTTTATCCCAGGAATGCAAGGATTCTTCAATATACACAAATTAATCAATGTGATACACCATATTAACAAATTGAAGGAGAAAAACCATATGATCATCTCAATAGGTGCAGAAAAAGCTTTTGACAAAATTCAGCACCCATTTATGTTAAAAACTCTCCAGAAAGTGGGCATTGAGGGAACCTACCTCAACATAGTAAAGGCCATATATGACAAACCCACAGCCAACATTATTCTCAATAGTGAAAAACTGAAACCATTTCCTCTAAGATCAGGAACAAGACAAGCTTGCCCACTCTCACCACTATTATTCAACACAGTTTTGGAAGTTTTAGCCACAGCAATCAGAGAAGAAAAAGAAATAAACACAATCCAAATCAGAAAAGAGGTAAAACTGTCACTGTTTGCAGATGACATGATACTATACATAGAGAATCCTAACGGTGCTACCAGAAAACTACTAGAGCTAATCAATGAATTTGTTAGAGTAGCAGGATACAAAATTAATGCACAGAAATCTATTGCATTCCTATACAGTAATGATGAAAAATCTGAAAGAGAAATTAAGGAAACACTCCCATTTACCACTGCAACAACAAAAAATAAAATACCTAGGAATAAACCTACCTAAGGAGACAAAAGACCTGTATGCAGAAAACTATAAGACACTGATGAAAGAAATTAAAGTTGATACAAACAGATGGAGAGATATACCATGTTCTTGGATTGGAAGAATCAACATTGTGAAAGTGACTATACTACCCAAAGCAATCTACAGATTCAGTGCAATCTCTATCAAACTACCAATGGCATTCTTCTCAGAACTAGAACAAAAAATTTCACAATTTGTGTGGAAACAAAAGGCCCTGAATAGCCAAAGCAATCTTGAGCAGGAAAAATGGAGCTGGAGGAATCAGGCTCCCTGACTTCAGACTATATTACCGACTTCAGACTATACTACAAAGCTACAGTAATAGTAGCAGTACTATAGTACTGGCCCAAAAACAGAAATATAGATCAAAGGAACAGGGTAGAAAGCCCACAGATACACCCATGCACATATGGTCACCTTTTCTTTGATAAAGGAGGCAAGACTATGCAACGGAGAAAAGACAGCCTCTTCAATAAGTGTTGCTGGGAAAACTGGACAGCTACATGTAAATGAATGAAATTAGAACAGTTCCTAACACCATACACAAAAATGAACTCAAAATGGATTAAAGGCCTAAATGTAAGGCCAGACATTATAAACCTCTTAAAGGAAAACATAGGCAAAATACTCTATGACATAAGTCACAGCAAGATCCTTTTTGACCCACCTCCTAGAGTAATGGAACTAAAAACAAATATACAAAAATGGGGCCTAATGAAACTTAAAAGGTTTTGCACAGCAAAGGAAATCATAAAAAAGATGAAAAGACAATCCTCAGAATGGGAGAAAATATTTGCAAACAAAGCAACAGACAGAGGATTAATCTCCAAAATATATAAGCAGCTCATGCAGCTCAATATCAAAAAAACAAACAACGCAATCCAAAAATGGGCAGAAGACCTAAATAGACATTTCTCCAAAGAAGATCTACAGATTGCCAACAAACACATGAAAGGACGCTCAACATCACTGATCATTAGAGAAATGCAAATCAAAACTACAGTGAGGTTTCACCTCACACCAGTCAGTATGGCCATCATCAAAACATCTACAAACGACCAATGCTGGAGAGGGTGTGGAGAAAAGGGTACCCTCTTGTACTGTTGGTGGGAATGTAAACTGGTACAGCCACTAGGGAGAACAGTATGGAGCTTCCTTAGAAAAGTAAAAATGAAACTACCATATGACCCAGCGATCCCACTACTGGACATATACCCAGAGAAAATGATAATTCAAAAAGAGTCATGCACCACAATGTTCATTGCAGCACTATTTACAATAGCCAGGCCATGGAAGCTACCTAAGTGTCCATCGACAGATGAATGGATAAAGAAGATGTGGCACATATATACAATGGAATATTACTCAGCCATAAAAAGAAATGGAATTGAGTTATTTGTAGTGAGGTGGATGGACCTAGAGTTTGTCATACGGAGTGAAGTAAGTCAGAAAGAGAAAAACAAATACTGTATGCTAATACATATATATGGTATCTAAAAAAAGCGGTTCTGATGAACCTAGGGGCAGGACAGGAGTAAAGACAGACGTAGAGAATGGACTTGAGGACATGGGGAGGGGGAAGGGTAAGCTAGGACGAAGTGAGAGAGTAGCACTGACATATATACCCTACCAAATGTAAAATAGATAGCTAGTGGAAAGCAGCTGCATCACACTGGGAGATCAGCTCGGTGTTTTGTGACCACCTAGAGGGGTGGGATAGGGAAGGTGGGAGGGAAACACAAGAGGGAGGGGATATGAGGATATATATAAATGTATAGCTGATTCACTTAGTTATAAAGCAGAAAGTAACACACCATTGTAAAGCAATTATACTCCAATAAAGACGTTAAAAAAATTAAAAAAAAATAAATTCTATGAAAAAAATTCATATAAATGGAATCATACAGTAAGTGGTCTCCTGTGTTTGGTATCTTTTTTGATAGCAGGCAGTCATTATATTCTGAGAGTCATTCATGTTGTTGCATGTGCCATTAGTTTGTTCTTTTGTTACTGAGTATATCTGTATATGAACATGTTTATGCATTTACCTCTGATGGACACTTTGGTTCTTTTATTTTTTGGCTATTATGAACAAAGATGCTCTGTACATTTGTATACATGTATTTTGGAGGACACATGATATTTGTTTTGGGTAAATATGCTGGGTTATATGGGAGGTATATGTTTCATTGTATACAAAACTGACAAGCAATTGTCGAACACGATTTTACAATTTTATATTTCCTCCCGTATTTCATACTCTTAATGTCTTTCAAAAGCAGAAGGTGTTAATTTTGGTACAGATCAGTTTATCAGCATTTTTTCTAATGATCTGTCAAATCAGGATTTTACAAAGGAATCTTTGTCTAACGTAAGGGGGGAAGATTTTCCGTTGTGATTTCTTCTAGAAGCTCTATATTTTTAGCCTTAACTTTTAGACTTAAGATCATGTTAAGTTAATTTCAGTATATGTTGTCAGATAAGTGTAGTGCTTCACTTTTTTCCATGGAAATATCCAATATTTTAGTGCTTTTTTTTTATATGTACCACATTTTCTTTTTTTAACTTATTTTTTTAATTGAGGTATAGTTGATTTACAACATTATGTTAGTTTCAGGTGTACAACATAGTGATTCAAAATTTTTACAGATTATATTCCATTTATAGTTATTATAAAATATTGGCTGTATTTCCTGTGCTATACAATATATTCTTGCAGCTTATTTATTTTATACATACTAGTTTGTACCTTCTAATCCCCTACCCCTATCTTTCCCTTCCACTCTTCCCTCTTTCCACTGGTAACCACCAGTTTGTTCTTTATATCTGTGAGTCTGCTTCTTTTATGTTATATTTGCTAGTTTGTTTTATTTTTTAGATTCCACATATGAGTGATAACATATAGTATTTGTCTTTCTATCTCTGACTTATTTCGCTAAGCATAATACCCTCCAGGTCCATCCATGTTGTTGCAAATGGCAACATTTCATTCTTTTGTACAGCTGAGGAGTATTCCATTGTATATATATACCATAGATTTTTTTATCCATTCATCTGTTGATGGGCACTTAGGTTGCTTCCGTATCTTGGCTGTTGAAAATAGTGCTGCTATGAACATTGGGGTGCATGTATCATTTCAAATTAGTGTTTTTGTTTTCTCCAGATATATACCCAAGAGCAGAATTTCAGGATCATATGGTAATTCTATTTTTAGTTTTTTGAGGAACTGCCATACTGTTTCCACAGCAGCTGTACCAATTTACATTCCCATCAAAAGTGTACAAGAATTCCCTTTTCTCCATATCCTCACCAACATTTGTTATTTGTGGGGTTTTTTTTTTTTTTTTTTTTGTGGTACGCGGGCCTCTCACTGTTGTGGCCTCTCACGTTGCGGAGCACTGGCTCCGGACGTGCAGGCTCAGCGGCCATGGCTCACGGGCCCAACCGCTCCGCGGCATATGGGATTGTCCCGGACCGGGGCACGAACCCATGTCCTCTGCATCAGCAGGAGGACTCTCAACCACTGCGCCACCAGGGAAGCCCTTGTGTTCTTTTTGATGATAGCCATTCTTACAGGTGTGAGGTTGATATCTCATTATGGTTTATTTTTAATATTTATTTATTTATTTGGCCATGCTGGGTCTTAGTTGCGGCATGCAAAATCTAATTCCCTGACCAGGGATTGAACTTGGGCCCCCTGCATTGAGAGTGTGGAGTCTTAGCCACTGGACCACCAGAGAAGTCTCTCTCGTTGTGGTTTTGATTTGCTTTTCTCTGATGATTAGTGATGTTAAGCCTCTTTTCATGTGCCTGTTGGCCATCTATATGTCTTCTTTGGAAAAATATCTTTTAATCAGGTTGGTTTTTCTCTTTTTTTTGATATTGAGTTGTATGAGTTGTTTATATATTTTGGATATTAATCCTTTATCGGTCATATCATTTGCAAATATTGTCTCCCATTCAGTAGGTTGCCTTTTTGTTTTGTCAGTGGTTTCCTTTGCTATGCAAAAGCTTTTAATTTTAATTAGGTCCCATCTTAAAATTTTTGCTTTTGTTTCCTTTGCCTTAGGAGACAGGTCCATAAAAATATTGCTGCTACTTATGTCAAAGATTATTTTGCCTGTTTTCTTCTAGGAGTTTTATGGTTTCCAGTCTTACATTTAGGTCTTTAATTCATTTTGAGTTTATTTTTGTAAATGGTGTGAGAAAATGTTCTAATCTCATTCTTTTACATGTAGCTGTCCAGTTTTCCCAGAACCTCTTATTGTGGAGACTGTCTTTTCTCCATTGTATATTCTTGTCTCCTTTGTTGTTGATTAATTGACCATAGGTTCATGGGTTTATTTCTGGGCTCTCTATTCTGTTCCAGCTACCTATGTGTGTGTTTTAGTGCCAGTACCATACTGTTTTGATTGCTGTAGCTTTGTGGTATAGTGCCCAGCCTGGCTAATCCAAGTTTGAGTATCTCTCAGCCCTGTAGTTCCTGAGTCTGTGCCCAGCTTCTCTGGAGTGTCACTCTCTTCATAAGCAGGTTTACACTCAGCCAAACACTCAAGGAGACCCATAGTCATATTTCTGAATCTCTTTTGCTAGATTGCTTCCTACTTTCCAATGCTCTGCTTCACAAATTCTAGCCACCTCAGCCTCCCACACACACACTCTGATCTCTCCCTTTCACTCAGAATATTACCATGTTCTTCCTGCACCAAGATCCAGGAAAGTGCCTCCCCACTCAAAGCCCAGGTGTTCATACTGATCACGTCCTTTGTTTCCTTTCTCTCAAGGATCACAGTCCTGTGCTGTCTCCTGTCCAGTATATGAAAATACTTGTTTCTATTTGTTTCACTAGAAGGTCCAGTCTGGTACCAGTTACTCCATCTTTGCTAGAAGTAGAATGCTAGGAACATTTTATTTTGGTAAATTTTGCCAAATTTCCCTTCAAGGAGATTGTACCAATTATCATTTCCACCAACTCTGTATGATACGTGGTACTTATTTTTCTATCCATTATCAAAGCTGAGTTTCATTCAGTGCTTTACTATTTGTCTGTTTGAGAGGTATTTTTATTTATAATTCTTTGAATATATGAGTTAGGTTCAGTCATTTTCATATATATTATCAGCCATGTGTATTTCTTTTTCTTTGTGTATTTATGGACCTTAGTCATTTTCCCATTTATATTTTTCCTTTTTAATTGATTTCTTAGTATTCTCTTTATATTCATTTATTTATTCAGTCATTCAACGAATATTTATTGTATACCAGCTACATTCCAGGCCTGTTCTAAGTGCTGGGAATACGGCAGTAAGTTAATTCTACACTGGTGAAGTTTATATTCTAATGAGTAATGAGGAGAGAGAGAATTAATACAGTGTAAGCACATTTGCTATATCATGTGGTGGTAAGTAAGTATGGAGAAGAATAAAGCCAGGGTATGGGAAATTCAGTACAATGGAAATATATTATTGAATTGGGGGATTTCTGTTTTATATAGGATCTTTAGAAAAAGATTCTTTGCTAGGTGATATTTAAGTGAATACTTAAATGAACCGAGTAAGCCATGTGGATGTCTGGAGAAAGAACATTCCAGTTAGAACAGCCTGAGCGAAGGCCCAATGATAGTTGTTGCTTGGCATGCTGGAAAAATTAGAAAGAGGCCCCTGTGGCAGGAAGGGAAAGAGAATAGAGGAATGGGAGCAGTAGTGGTCAACTGGGGAAGATATCTAGATTACGTAGAACTTGGCAGGAAATTACAAACTCATTGTTAATTCATTCATCTGCGTAAGATGGGAAGCCATTGGAGGACAATAGGCAGATGGATATAACTGATTGTCATTTATAAGGGATCCTCCTGGTAGCTTTGTGGAGAAGATAATACAAGGGAGCAAAAGGGAAACAACAGCAGCCATGTGTCTCAACACATTACTGAATATCTAGTATTAATTGTATTGAGTTGTAGTGTTACCTTGATTATATACTAAATTCTCAGATGCATTTGGCTCTTTCAGTTCTCCTTCAACTTGTCTGCCATTGTTAATGTTAAACTTCACCTTCATATCTGGTAGGTCTCTAACGAGGGTGATCGCTCTGCCCAGTTAACCAGAACAGTCCCAGTTTATACCTGTTGTAGATCAGTTAATATGTGTTAATTACTTTTAATGTCTTTTCCCGTCAAGTTTCCTGGTTTGGGTGATAAGCTATATGGTCACTTTCTCTATAACCTCATTATTGTTCTTTCAATTTTCTGGGTGTTCTTTTATATTTATTTTTTTAAATTATGGTTTTATTTTCTATCATGTTTTGATAAAAATTCAAGTTGATATTTTGTTTGGGATAAAACTGAATTTTTAAATTAATTTTTGCATAATTAATATTTTTGTAATATTTGTCTTTTCCTAACCACAAAGAGTTCTCATTTTAAAATAGTGAAGTCTTCTATATTCTTTAGTATATTTTAAGTCTTTTTCTTTACATGGTTTTTACACAAATTTTAGTGGTTATATCTAGTCATTTAACAAAGCGTTTTCTTATGGAATTTTTCAAACACGAAGAAGTAAAGAGTATAGGACAGCAGCTTCATACAGTCATCACCTAGCTTCAACTACCATAAACATTTCCCTAATTTTCTAGTTATTTTAACATTGTTTTGCTGTTACTATTGAAATATTTTTTCTTGCTGTATATTTTAGAAAAATATTGTTCATATACTATTGTAAATTGCCACATTTCTAAATTCTGTTTTTGTTTCAAAAATGTTTTTTCTCGGGCTTCCCTGGTGGCACAGTGGTTGAGAGTCCGCCTGCCGATGCAGGGGACACGGCTTCGTGCCCCGGTCTGGGAAGATCCCACATGCCGCGGAGTGGCTGGGCCCTTGAGCCATGGCCGCTGAGCCTACGTGTCCGGAGCCTGTGCTCCGCAGCGGGAGAGGCCGCAACAATGAGAGGCCCGTGTACGGCAAAAAAAAAAAAATGTTTTTTCTCATGGGATTGTCAAGTATAAAATCCTGTCCATTGCAAATGATAATTTTGATTTTCTTCTCTCTTTATTTATGCAAGTTGTTTTTTATTCTTATTGTATGTTAACTAATCTCTTAACTGGTGTTGATTTTAAAATAACATTGTAATAAGTATCCTCGTAACATCATTCTGTTTTAAAGAAATGTGCTGAGAGAAACTTTTATACTTTCCATTTCCAATTTCGTATTTCTGTTTAGTAGTTATTTTTTATGAACTTAAATAGTCTTAATACATGATAATTTGAATGCAGGTTTTATGCTCTTTATAAGCAGTTTTACACATTTTAGGAGCTCTTCATAAACACTATTTTCAATGAATGCATAATATTCCATTGGCCCTATATCACTCTGTGGCAGGCTGTACGCTCCCAGGCTGTGCTACACCCTTGTGGGAAGGACTTCACTCAACTGCAATGTGTGCAGCAGCCCATGAAGCCAAGTCACACCAAGCCACAAACCACTTGAGTAGACTCTACATGCCTGACCTTCTCTAGATCACATTCTATATCATCACTTATAGTTAAACTGCCCACTCGTCTCCTACTTTTGAGCTTTAAGCAGTCTTATTTGTTTTTCCTATTATAAACAACCCTGTGTTGAATATCTGTGACCTGGGACCAGTAATGGATTATCTTTCTGTAAATGGTCTGTCCGCATGTGAGTATCTTTAGTGCTTCCCTGGTGGTCTCCAGGCTAGACACAGTAGGCTCTGAAGAACCCTCTGTGGTGAGCACATCCTCTCCCAAGCTGGAAAAGACAACCCAGAGCCTGAGTTGCCCCAGAACTACAAAGGCTTGACCTTCCCAACTTTCTTCTAACTACAGAGCTGCAATTAGAAGTGTGACATTATGTTGATTATGTTGTGATATGACCTTCTATTCAGGGGAATAATGTAATCTATTCCCCCGAATGCCTATTTTCTCATTTCTGCAATATTCAGTATTAGAGCTGGAGTTTCATAAAGAGGAATTTTTGCTTCCTCTTTTATGTGGAAAGAACACTAAAATAATTTCGTACATTAATCTTTGTGTGTAAGTCTGATTATTTTCCTAGGATGAATTCTCAGAACTCAAAGGGCTAGAGTCAAACGTATATTTAATTTTATTATGACATACATTGCAGTATTGGCTTCCAGAAATGCTGTATCCATTTACCTTTTTTTATCAGCAATGCTTGAGGACTCCTATTTCTTCACTTCCCATCTTACATGGGTATTATCAACCTTTTAAATTTTGTGTCTGATGGGCAACATATGATATCTCATTACCACTTAAATGTCTCTTTGATTAGACATGTTTTCATATTTTCTAACCATTTTTTCTTCCAACGTTGATCACGTATCCATATTCTCTTTGGGTTTTTGTATTTTCCTATTGACTTATAGGAATATGGTTTTGAATGAGGGATATCAACTATTTTATCTTTATTTATATTATCCCTCTAGTTTGTCTTGTTTTAATGTTTGGAAATTATAATAATAAATAAGTTGATAAAACTTTTCCTGGGCAACAAAACTTTCTGTAAAGTTCTGTTTAAAGTTTCTCGCTTGTTCTTCAGTAAAGAGGCAGTAGAGCCTAGTGTCAGACATTTGCATCCAAATCCTGGAGCTGTTTCTTACTGGCTTCATGCCCTAAGGGAGTTTCTGTAACCCCAGAGGTCCCTGCTAGTGGATCCTACACTCGCCTCTCGCCTCTTTCCTCCTCATACTCTGTGCTCTGGCATTCTGTTCTCTACTCTAAGTTTTCACTTGCCATGAGGCCTTTATACATTATGCAAGACCTTTCCCTGACTTTCCCCCTTATGATTCCTCAGGTCTTCAAATAAATGTACTTTCTGATCTGACAATAAAGGGTAGATGTTTGTGGCAGTTACTATAAGTCGCCTCACTCCAAAACCATTTCCAAACCCCTTCACATTTGCCCTCCTTTAATACAGAACAGGGGTTATCAAAGTGTGATTCTGGGACCAACAGCAGTAGCTTTTTCTAAAGACTTGTTAGAAATGCGAATTCTTAGGCCCCTCCCCAAACCTCCCTAATCAGAACTCTGAGGGTGGAGGCCAGCAATCAGTATTTAATTAAGCACTTGAGGTGATTTTATTTTTAATTGAGATTCTGATGCATACTATGGTTTGAGAACCTAAATACTATGGAAAGTAGGATACTTAATATCCCTTCCCCAGCCTTGATGCTAAAAGTGGCCATATAAAGGAGGTCTAGATAAAGAGAATTAGTAAACTCAGCTACTGAGGGTTCTGGGAAAAATTTTTCTGTCAAAAAAAAAAAAAAAAAAAAAAGACATGCAGCTTTGCTCTTCTCCCTCTTGCTGTCTAGAATATGTATGAAATGCCTGGAGATGCAGCAACCACTTTGCAACCAAGAGGTTATACACATGAGAGTGAAAAGCCAACACACCGAGAATGGCAAGATGGGGGAGAAAGAATCTGGGGTACCAGATAACTTTGTTAAGTAGCTGAACTAGTTAGATGAAATCAATACTTCTTTTGCCTTTTGTTTTTGAATTTCCACAATGAAATATATATATACACATGTATATGTAGATTCACATATATATATAATAGTTTTTAATTTTAAAAGCTTTAAAAATATAAATGCAAGTCTACCTACAGCCAGATTCTCTAGTAATTTCTCTGAAAAAGTCTTTAGCTACAATACACTTAGACTTTGTTCAATAAGATATAAAATGCCTTATCTAAATGTCGTTTACAGAAGCAAAGTGAGAACTGTAGCAAAAGGGGTAAGTGGGAGTGTAGGCTGTGGCTTTCAGGAATGAGAGTTGGAGACAAGATGCTAGTTTGCCAGCCAGGGACTAAGGTTTTAACAGCCATTCAGGGAATGTAGATAAGTCCTACCTACATGTCTGGGATTCAAACTGAGATAGCAGTATTAACTTGGGTAAGGATGATATAGAAAGAAAAGCTTAACACCTGCAAGAGTAGATAACAAGGGAACTTGACTGTCATAACGTAGGCTCTGGAAAGAAAAAGAAAAAAAACCCAATCTCTCCTGATAGTATTTATCTATGACTCTTCCACAAAATGGTTGGTGTTTTAATTTCCTGTACAATCTTGAAATTAACCTGAAAAACCATCCCAAGTAACTTATACCTTTGAAGCACCTGGCTAAGCAATACCAAAACTTCCCTGCATGGACACGCTCTCAAATAGGCCAGGTAGTTCTTCCAGAGATAAAGTCCTACAGACCATAAGGTCACAATCTAAAATTATAATTAATACAAGAACACAATTCACTACAAAACAGCAGGTAACAGAAAGAATAGAAATAGACTCCTCAAAATGTCAAATTCCTTAGAATTAAAAGACAGAGGATAGAAGAAAATATTTTTAAATGATTAAAGATTAAAAAAAAAATTATGACTTGGACTAGCTGGTAGAAATGGAGGGGGTAAGAAGTTGTTAATTTCTGGGTATATTTTGGGGTTTTTTAATATAATTTCTTTTTTAAAAAATTTATTTATTTTTTGCTATGTTGGGTCTTCATTGCTGCTCACGGGCTTTCTCTAGTTGCAGTGAGCGGGGGCTACTCTTCGTTGTGGTGCAGGGGCTTCTTATTGCGGTGGCTTCTCTTGTTGCGGAGCACAGGCTCTAGGTGCGCGGGCTTCAGTAGTTGTGGCTCACGGCCTCTAGAGCGCAGGCTTAGTAGTCGTGGTGCCCTCCCTACTCCCTTTATCCTCCTGGAAAATTTTCACCTGTTCTGACCTCCTGTCATAGTAGCCCTTCCTCTGATTGTGGTCTTTGGCTTCTCTCTCCATTCATCATACTCCCTGCCCGCAGCGCCCCCCCCCCCCATAAAATGTCTGTGTATTGTACATATATCTGCTATTTTACACATAGAATTATATATACTGTAATGATTTTTATATATCTCTTTCTTCTATTGGCCTAAACATTTTGAGAGCAAATGCTGTACCTTAATCAGCATTAGCATGGCACCTGCCATGTATTGTGTGCTCAATGAATGGGTATTAAACTCCAGCAAAGGGAAATCATAAATCCTTCTACATTATTTCATCATCCACAAAGTAAATGGATGATCTCTAAAATCATCTACTCTAATTATGTGTTCATTGTAAATCTGTATCACCACACCACTAATTTACTTCTCTCGGGCATTGTCACAAAAAGAGTTAAGGAAAAATAGGGACACATACACACTGCAGGAGAGAGAAAAAGAGGGAGAGAGGATAAAAATTCATGTATTTACAGCTTAATATTTGTTTTAAGTGCAAGTAATGTTAATGGAAGTTCAGGAAGGGAGGACAAGAGAGAAGCAGACAGAAAGATGTGGAACATTTATATTTAGGAAGTGTGAGAAATGAGGTCAATTCATGAAAGATTTAGGTAAGAATCTATGTAGAGAGGAGAGGCAGGAGACTGTGAAGAGAAGCCAAGGGAAGGAGTGGGTCTCACCGAGAGAAAGACCAACATTATAAACGGAAGCAAAGCAGTTAAGATGAGAATTGAGAATAGAGTAAATGCTTGGCTACATGTTAAATAAGAGCCACATTTTTTGTACTGGAGCAGAGTGAAATCATAAGATCTAAATGGGGGTTAAATATATGAGGAGAACTGTTGCAGCTTAGAATGATTTAAAAGGAAAAATAAGCTTTTGAAAACCTTTAAAAATTTATTTTTAAAGCACTTTCAAAATCTTTATCGAAAGTAAAGAGGTCTTTAAGAGTAAAAATTTCATATATTTTGTCATAATTTCTCTAATTATCTATATAACTTTATATATTTCCCTTCTGTTTATTCAGGATAAATCTTCATTCTCTTTGGAGGGAACAATACATTCAACAAATGTTATATTACTTCAAAAGTATCAACTACACTTTCAAGATACAGTCACTAATTTTATATGCCTCACTCCAAACACTAAATTCTGATAGTTGATGGTTTCATTGTATCACCATGAAAGTCAGGGTGGGCTTAAGAAAAAAAAAAGTAAAACTTTCAGAATGAACATTTGCTGTCGATTATGAGAATGTGTCAGATCTGTGTGTGGGGAGGGGGGAGGGTGAACGGTGGTGGGTAGTTGCATGATCTATTAATAAGAAACAGTTTAATGCAGGAGATCACTAAAGCATGGCTAATTCTGAAGCCAAAACCCACACATTCTTAACTTTCCCCCCAGCTTTAGAATCACTCTCCACACACTCAGTACAGGAACTGGAACATTATTCTTTGAAAGCAAAGCCAGTGTTTAGAAAATCTGAAATTGAGCTAACAGCACAGCATATAGAAGTCACACAGGATGTTATTTTAAACTGTAATGCAGAAATGTCAGTTCATTTGATATCTTTATTTGTTACATGTGGGCTTGAAGAAAGTATGTTGTATACATTTTTGCTTTACAGATACTCTGTTACAGGGTATATTCAACTGTCAGGAAAGTTTGAGGTCCATCAAAGAGACAGAATCTTTATTGAACAGCTTTTGGAGCTTAGAGAGAAGAACATACAACGATTTATCTTATCCCTTCCCTTAGAACAATATATATTTTAAAATATCACTCAAGAGTCATTCAGAAAGGATGTCCAACTGGGTGAATCACATAACTGTAATGGTTATGCAATTTAAGCAGCTAACTCATATTCTGTCAACATGCTCCATCTCCACTGCACATCAGTCAAAGACTTATATACACAATTGGATCCAAAGACAGAGTTGTGCAATATCCAGAGGGAATGAACATCGTGTTTAATTGGTTGCACTTGACTAAAGCTTGTGGTATCCTATAATACAAACACTCCAATCCAAATATCTCATCACATCCTACATTTACATTTTCTCATTTTGCTTCATTACCAGCTTTATTTGACTACTCCAAAATGTTAAATCAGATGGTTAATTGCTTACCTTCTACTAGTTGATTAGCTGCCTTAAAAGGGAAACCTGAAATGTAAATTTTAAAATCAATGACACATGCTTTCATGTTCAAACAGTCTGGAGATTATACATTTTTGTTTTGTATAAAATGTATAAATAGCACAGATGAATTAGTTGAAATTTTCTGTGTCTCTCTACTACAGATAAGCAGAAAATTATTTTGGATACAACACTAAAATAAAGCAATCTTTGGCAATTTTCATAGAATTTGTTTCCAAACGAAAAAGAGGAAAGTTATTTTTCTTTAACAAGGACATAAGAAGAGAAAAATACGGAGAGAGAAAGGACCTTACTTTTTTTTTTTTTTTTTGGCGGTACGCGGGCCTCTCACTGCTGTGGCCTCTCCCGTTGCGGAGCCCAGGCTCTGGACGCGCAGGCTCAGCGACCATGGCTCACGGGGCCCAGCCGCTCCGCGGTATGTGGGATCTTCCCAGACCGGGGCACGAACCCGTGTCCCCTGCATCGGCAGGCGGACTCTCAACCACTGCGCCACCAAGGGAAGCCCAGGACCTTACTTTTATTGGTAAAAAAAATTGGAAATGAAGGTCTGTAAGCTATAGCTGTACCTCTATATATTGTAGCTGTAGGGATAGAGAAACTACAGTTTAGTAAAGGCTCTCCCAAAGGGGTGATGGTGGTTCTGCATCGTGCTGGAGGCCACAGTATATGAATGGCCAGAGCACATTGGAGATAATATACTACAATGTCTGTCTACTTCAGTTTCACTGATAGAATTCACCTGTCAGTATAGACACTTAAAAACATATGATGGGATATTTTAAATATTACCTGAGTTTTAAACTTGTTACTTTTAACAAAATATTTTGGTAGGACCACATCTCTTTCTTATAATAATGAAAACAAGCAGAAACACAGTATTTAATGTGGAGAAATTTTATAACTATGTATATTCAAAAAAGTAAAACACACCCCTTTTCAAATGATTGTATTGATTAAAAATATGCCAAACTAAAGATACTGAACAAATTTTATTTTAAAACATGTATTGGGCTTCCCTGGTGACGCAGTGGTTGAGAGTCCGCCTGCCGATGCAGGGGACACGGGTTCGTGTCCCGGTCCGGGAAGATCCCGCGTGTCGCGGAGCGGCTGGGCCCGTGAGCCATGGCCGCTGAGCCTGCGCGTCCGGAGCCTGTGCTCCGCAACGGGAGAGGCCACAGCAGTGAGAGGCCCGCGAACCGCATAAATGAATGAATGAATGAATGAATGAATGAATGAATAAATAAATAAATAAAAATTTATTTAAAGCACTTGTATAGGAGAGGAGGGTATTGTATACTCCCACAGGTACATGTTACCAAAAACAAAACAAAAAAAAAAACCCAGAGTATAGGTACCAATCAAGAACAGTTTTGCTGACAACCATTGAACTCCTTGCAGGTTTTCATTGTTGTTTTACATTTCTATATTTTTACTTATATCCAGTTATCTTTTGTGGTGAAGTGGATGGTATTTTATAATGATTTAAACAATGGTAGGCTGTACAAATCCACTCTTTTTTACAGTGGATACATATTTTATCCAAGAATCTGAGTAACTCTTGTCTTTAAAATTATTTTATTTATTCATTCACTTAATCATCCAAAAAAACAGATGTTGAATGACCTTTATCTACTAAGCACTGTTTAAGCACAGGGATTAGAGCATTCATTAATTCATGTGTTGACCTTCGAACGTTGACCCCATGCACAGTAGAAAATCCACATATAACTTCACAGTTGGCCGTCCATATCCATAGTTACATGTCCTTGGATTCAACCAACTGAGATCATGTAGCGCTGTAGCATTTATTGAAAGAAATCCATTTATAAGTGCACCCTTGAAGTTCAAACCTGTGTTGTTCAAGGGTCAGCTGTATTTTGATAAGTTTCTTGTCAGTCATTTCCTGGGATTCATGTCTTGATGGGGGGTGATTACAGGTTGTTTTGAAGAGAATGAAAAGGAGAGACTGACGAGAGAGTAACACTGAACAATCACATGATTCTGTTTTTCAGTTTTTAGACAGTTTTTAGTTCCTTGCATTGTCTGTATTAAAACCACTCCCTTCTTTGTGTGAGAAATATCCAGGAATGATTGAGTTTACTTTGATTTGAACAAAATGAGTTTTCTACTTTCACTGGATATTGTAGTATAGGAGTTAAATTCAAAGTTAAAGATCAATTTAAAAAGCTCAGTTTTTTAATATATGAATTTGTGATTGTAAACCATATAACCATTACATATACACTGCAAAGGACTTGGTGGAAAGTATAAATAAATTATGTGTAAAACCTTCAGTGAATTATTATCTTACTCATCTTTTAGAAGAAAAATTTTGAAATTCTGGCTTTGCTCAAAGGCTCTTTTAACGACCCAAGAAATCATCCTGTCATTAACTACATATTCAGCTGCTCATGGACTCTACCAATGCCTGGATATTCTGAGAGAGACAGACAGACAGACAGACAGACAGAGGGAAAGAGAAACTGAGAGATAGATATATATAGAGAGAGAAAAACTAAGAGACAATTTCATATGTATATATAATTTTAAATCACAAATTTAAATGGTAAATAAAATAAAGAACATTGTATTACTTTTGAGAATTTTGCATAAGATAGAAAATAAGAGAAAAGTTCTGGATAGAAAAATAGAGGGGAACAAACACTGAGTGAAGGGAGAATACATCTTCAGAAAATGTCATCATCTATTTCAACACATCAAATTCAGTGTGAAAAGAAAACTTTCAGGAAAGAACCGTGAGTCACCCCAGACTGCACTGACACTGTCATGGCAGATGGGCCCCACAACACATTTAGGATGTGGACCTTCCATGCTGTCCTTATGGCAGATGAGTTGTGCTGCCACAGTATAGTAATTGGGCATGCAGACTCTGAAACCAGACTGCCTGGATTTTTTTATTTTTTATTTTGCGGTACACGGGCCTCACTGCTGTGGCCTCTCCCGTTGCGGAGCACAGGCTCCCGGCGCGCAGGCTCAGTGGCCATGGCTCACGGGCCCAGCTGCTCTGCTGCACGTGGGATCCTCCCGGACCCGGGCACGAACCCGTGTCCCCTGCATCGGCAGGCGGACTCTCAACCACTGTGCCACCAGGGAAGCCCCAGACTGCCTGGATTTTGATCTTGGTTCTACCGCTTATGATCACAGGAACTTGAGGAAAGTGAATTCACTTTCTGCTCCCTAAATTTCCTCATCCCCAAAGTAAGGCTGGTAAAATTCTCTAATTCATAGAGCTTCTCTGCTCTGATTTTTTAAAAAAATTAGGCACTTGAAACAGTCTCTAGAGCCCCAAATCATTAGCTATTATTATTTTTGTTTCCATTAGTATTTATTTCAAGTATTACCATTTGCCTGAGGTCTCTTACTAAGCCTGCCCCATCTCCTATTCAACTGACAACCTCAAGGTCCAATTTACCAAGATTGTTGAATTCCTTGAGTGTCATCTCCCTCTACTTCCCACCTCTTATTAATTAGTTTATCTATAAAAACAAACTTTGTTACTTCCAGTCTTCTAGGGACATGGTATCCCTCCTACTGTGGACCAGCTCATTCTTATCCTTAAGTCCATCCTATCTTTTGCCCGTTTTGGGTCCATTGTACTTCAGTCCTTTACGGTTCCCTTGGACTATTCTAATTTCGAAACTAGTGTCCTTGTTCTCTTCCAAACCATTCTGCACAATAAGGCGAGACTAGATTTTCCAGTTATTTTTGTTCACGTTGCTCCTCTAGGTAAATCCTTTCAATGTTATCTCTTTGTTCTTATAATAAAGTGCTAATTCCATAATATAGCCTGCATGATCTGGCTTCTGCCAACATCTTCTTCCAAACCTCCCAACACACTCCACCTCTTTTACTTTGTGCCTCCAGCTACCCTGCTCTTCTCTCTGTCACACTAGCAGAAAAAGCTCCTTCCTAATCTGCTCATGTGGTCCCCTTGGCTTGGAATGCACCACTCCAGCACTTTTTTTTTTTTTTTTTTTT
>RJWK010001518.1:0-19748 GCA_004363435.1 Platanista minor
TTTTTGCTTTTTGCGGTACGTGGGCCTCTCACTGTTGTGGCCTCTCCCGTTGCGGAGCACAGGCTCCGGACCCGCAGGCTCAGCGGCCATGGCTCACGGGCCCAGCCGCTCCGCGGCACGTGGGATCTTCCCGCACCGGGGCACGAACCCGCGTCCCCTGCATCGGCAGGCGGACTCTCAACCACTGCGCCACCAGGGAAGCCCTGTGTGATTCATTTTTAAAACAAGTTTTTAGCCCCTCAGGCAACAAAATTGTCTTAAAGTCTAACATAAATTTCTAATTAAAAAAATAATAGGTGAAAATTTTTTGTACTTTGAAGTGCTGCTCATAATGATGCTTTTGTAAACAAAGTACTATAACAAATGAAGACTGCTTCGTAGCCTTCGGATTATTTTTTTATCTAATGCCATGCAAATATGTTGCCAAGTAGCAACTATACGAGGGCAGCAACAAAATTAAATGCCTACAATTGCCATTAGCAATTGTGAAAAATTATTAATCTGTCTGCAGGAAACTAATGGACACGATTAGAGAAACCAGAAGTCTTTATCTTATTGAAATCAATAGCCTAGATGTATTCCCATCAGATAATGAATTACAGATTCGTGAGCTGAAGACAAAATATGCCTTAGTATACAGCCTGCCCACACCTATCAATCTTATGTCTCTATTACTCCAGCTGGTTTATACTAACACTGTATCATAGCTAACTACCTCTATTTTCAAAAATGATAGTTATTTAGACAGTACATAAACAAGATACGAAAGTAAATCCATGTTTTCTTTCCTTAGGGCTTATAAACCAAATCAGCAACAAAGAAATTCTAGTTAATTTATATCAAGTAAGGTGACTGAGAAATGAAAACTCTTTTTTTTTTTTTAACCTTTGTAAATAAAACACACAGGCTATGTTTACATGTGTGCAGTTATATGAACTCCAAGTGAACGATTTATGATTACGATGAACTCTAGATTATCCACATGCACATGGAAATAAACGGAACAAAAGCCTATTTTTGAGTGCTTCATGGAATCACAAAGTAGACTGACTGTGTCTAGTCCCTTTTGTGTATATGAATCTAACCTAAATCCAAATGCGAACATGAATATATTAAACTTTTATGCAACTGTGCTTTATTAAATATCTACTGGAGTCCGGTTAATTGAGATTAGAACTTAATAGAAAATCTTTTATAGGATGCATATTTTATGTCAGAAGAGACATCTACTAAAAACTAACTGTGAAACAGTTCACATTAAGACAAGAATTCTGGGAGAGAGTGGAGAAAGTGTTGAGTGTACCTTGGATACCATTCAAGGATATTCAATTACAGAAGAATGAAAAGACTATTGTTGCAGGGAATCACGTATATGGTTTTCTCTACAAGGTGGTTTTAAAGTAGGATTCCAGTGAACTTCTGTCTGAGAACAGTAAACTTCTACTAGCTCTGGCATTCCCAGAGAGGAAGATGAATACCTGAAAGACACTGATTTGAACTAGAGTTTCTCATACAGATCCCAGTAAGGAAAGCTTTTCTTTATACAGCGTATTGCGAAGTGTTGCCTTTAATAATGAAAAATCTCTACATCTTCAGCTCTTGGGTAAGAAATTCTTGTGCTGAAATCCAAGAGCTGAGCGTAGTGGCCACAAAGTAGGAGAGGGCTTGAAAGTGGGGTTTTATTACGTGAGAATCCACTATACTGGTGGAGCAAATCACGTTGGCAGGTCACTGTGAGGTTTAGAGTCACGTACTGGGAGTTGTCTTCTAGCTGATCTCAAAGATCATTTAAAGAGCTAATTTTAAAGAGGCAGTGGGTCACAGTCCACAGATGGGCCAACAATCTCTGTGTAGTTCTTAGTTACTAACTGTGCTTCCACAATTTTCTCTCACTGGATATCGGTTTTCTCTTCTGTAAAATAGGGATTACACGTGCCTGTTGCCCCGTCCACATGGTACTGTTCTCTAATGAAAGGTGGTGCTTCTTTTGATCATTTTAACATATATAAAGTAATAAGAAAAGAAGAGATAAGAATTAGCCAAGAAAGATAGCAAATATTGTTGGTTAATGCAAATAATAATGACCATTTTTCATGTCTGAAACTCCAAGGACCTAGTTACTTTCAGCTGATAGTCTCAGCCCTTTGTCATGTAACTGTTTGCTGACATAGTAAAAGAACTGGTCCTTACAGACTCGTTATGTGGTGACGGGCTGCTTTTTGCAAAGTGAAATAATCTGTGCTTTATGTGACGGAGCAGCAACCGCCAGCACCTACCATTCAAAGAGCTAAATCAGCATAGAATTTCCCTTGGGAATACCATGGAGAGAAACTCATGGTGTGTGCAGGGAGCACACTCCTGTGTTTCGTGAGCACTGGTGATGTTATTTTCAGTGCCGTCAGCCGTGTGTGTGGAGCTGGTGATAGGTGTCAATCAACTCCAATCATTTACAATTTTGATTCGAGGAGGAAAATATCTCTCACATTTGTCCTCTGGCAAACCTCCTGCAATATTCATCTAGTAGAGCAGAACTGGGAGGAAGGGCAATGACCATCTCCTCAGTGACCCCTCAGTCTCGGGAGCTAAATCTTTTCGTCCTTGAGACTATCTCAGACTATTTTAGGTGGAATGGCTAAGCAGAAAATCAGAACTGGATTCCACACAACTTATCACATTGTTCTCTACACTACAAAATGTGATTAATGCAATGGCAATAAATTCACCTTGGTAAATCATTTCTTCCCTCTATCCCAGACCCTTACGTGTTTCATAATTTTTTCTCTGTGCTTATACGTTTTTCAATCATAAAAAATGCCTCACCACACTTAGATCATACAATCTTCTCTCGCAGCCATGGATTTGACTTATTTATTACTAAAGATCTGAGGCATGGACTATATACTTGATGCCTCCACTTTCTTAGAATCTATTCACTTCCTCCTTAAAACACTGTCACTAGCCTATAAAGGCCTTTATGCCAGTGAAAAAACAGTGTTCTCCATAAAAACATGTGCTGTCACCTGCCAGAAAATGGTCATGATAGCTATATACATCTGCACTGCTTCTGATGTAACTGACGCCTCTGAGATTTGGGTCCTACACAACCTGCACAAACATAAACTTTGATGCTGAATGTAGGAAGAAAAGGAGAGAAATCAAAGATAACTCTTGCCTGAAACCTGAGAGACTGGGAGAAACGCATTGCTGTTAATAGGGCTAGAGTCATCCGGAAGAGCTGTTTGGAGGCTGGGAGATGATTACTTCAATTCTGGATAAGTTTGAAAAGTGTTAAAATATCACGTAGGCACGTCCAGTATGCTGAATAAAACTCTAAGGCAGAATGTGAGGGTTAGAGGTAACGGTTTTGGATTTATCTGCATGAAGTGATATTTAAAACAAAGGGAATAGAAGAAGCGTTAGTTCAAAAAGAAATTAAAGACAAAGAAAGACCCTTGATAGGTCTGTCTTCTTGAAATATGGAAGGAATAGCAAGATTTTAAGGAGAGGATCCCTGCATACAGTTGCACTGTTGTGCACTGCACAACTCTGTCCGGTGCCAGCCATATCTTAGTCATCATAGATTCTCTAGGAGATGACAGTAAAACGCCTTGATGGAAGGAGCCCTCTTTCTAACTTATAGAAAAGAATAACAGACTAGCATTTGCCACGCCATAATGATTTTACCTTTCAAAATTTTTCTTGACTACATTCTCAAGTAATCTTAAAGTACATCTCTGACTAGGCCACAATCCATGTGTGACCCTTTAAAAATTCTTCAGATTTCCACACACTAATAAATAAAATCTGAACTCTTTAGACGTACATTCAGGACTCTCCACCAAATATATCCTATGTCCTTTAAGAATTATGCCGTCCAGCTCAAATAAACTTCTCACTCTCCACCAAATATATCCTATACTTTCCTGATTTCCAGAGTTTTCCCAGGCTTCAGCAGTGGGTATTATTATAACTGTTTTACAGATGATATAACTGAAGTTTAAGTTAAGTATTTGTCCAAGTCATCCATTTCCGAAGTCTGTGCTCTTTGTCACAAGGATGTGCCGTTCATACTAATTGAGTCTATGTATTACTCGTATTTGTATAAATTACCTACAATATCATGTATATTTGTTGAATCAATTGCTTTATATACGCTAACATGTTTAAAACTTGAAATATGTGTAACCTTTAAATAATTAAATTTAAATTTATTATTATTATTATTAATATTATCATCCAGTTGTCAGCTTATGCTAAAATAAAAGTCTCTGGGCAAAGAAAATGTTTTGGTGATTTATAGACATGAAGTATCACAAAACTCTACTAAGTATAAAATGACAGGTAGTCATGAAAATATTTCTTTGTTGCTCATGCCAATAGGCCTATTAAAGCTTCCAATAAGCAGACTCAACTCTCATTTGTAACTGTTGAAAATGATCCATGGTGGAGCCACAGGAGCTCACTCCTGGTGGGAATCCAAAATGGTAGTGCTGCTTCAGAAGATGTCTTTCAGTTTCTTACAAAGGCTAACAGTCTTACCATATGATTCACCAGCTGCACACCTACGTACTTGCACAGATTAGTTGAAAGTTACTTATGCCCACATAAAAACCTGCACATGCATGTTTATAACAGCTTTATTCATAATTGCCAAAACTTAGAAGCAACCAAGATATCTATCAAGATAGGTGAGTGGATAAATAAACTATGGTATATCAGACAATGGAATATTACTAGGCGATAAAAAGAAATGAGCTATCAAGCCACGAAAAGGCATGGAGGAACCTCAAACAAACATTGGTAAGTGAAACAAGTCAGTCTGAAAGTGCCACATACTATACGATTCCACCACATGACATTCCGAAAACGGCAAAGCTACACCGAGTACAAACGTCAGTGGTGGCCAGGGATCAGGAGGGAAATGGTGGAGCGCAGGGGATTTTTAGGGGACTGAAACTCTACTCCATGACACTGTAGTGGCAGATGCATGATGCTATGCATTTGGTAAAACCTACAGAACTAACTGTACAACACAAATAGTGAACCCTAATATAAACTATGACCTTTTCCTAATAATCATTTATCAAACTGGTTCATCAATCGTAACAAATGTACTCTGCTAACAATAGGAGAAACTGTGATGGAGGGAGTGGGGGAATATATGGGAACTTCACACATTTTCTTTTTCGTAAACCTAAAACCGCCCTAAGAAATGAAGTCTATTTACTTTACAAAGATCAGTATTAAAATTAATACGTATGCGACGTTATAAGAAATAAATATTTGGCCTCTGCTCTCAGTTTCTGGCAAGGAGGTTCTACAACCCTTGGAATTTCCTGAGGGATTGAGTGAAAGGAAGTCTTTCGTTGTTCACACTAAGCCCCTTTCAACCAGCCCTGGGTCTATGCTAAGGAGGTGACTCCGGAAGGAGGTTGCCGCAGGAACCAACCAGGCGACTAGAGGGCGGGGACTCTCAAGGCCACACCCCCTTCCAGGAAGAGGAGGGGATTTGATTAAATCAATCCTCATTGGCCAATGATTTAATCAGTGGCAATTCTGTGGACCCTCCATAAAAATCCCAAACAATGGCATTCGGAGAGTTTTGGGATTGGGTGCTGGGAGGGCGACTTGCTGGAGAGGGCATGGAAACGCCCCCATCGCTCACCCCCGTACCACCCTTGCGTGATGCACCTCTTCCATTTAACTGTTCATACGTTGTATGTTGCTTATAATAAAACAGTAATAGTAAGCTGAGTACTTTCAAGTTCTGAGCCAACCCAGCAAATTCTGGAACCCAAGAGGGGCTCATGGGAAACCCTGATTTATACCAGGTTAGTCAGAAGTGTGGGAGGCCCAGAGTCGTGATGGGTGTCTGAAATAAGGGGCAGTCTTCTGGGACTGAGGCTGTACATTGTGGGCTCTGTATTAACTCTGGGTAGTGTCAGTGGTGGTGTGGGTACAGTCATTTAATAGACGCACTGGCCATTTTCCTGTCTCTCTCCCCTCACCAGAGGTTGGGGGATGAGACCGAAAGTCCCAACACTCGAATCACTTGGTTGGCTCCACTGGCATCCAGCCCCCATCCTTAAGTGCCTTCTAGAAGTCACCTCATTAACATATCATAAGAGACACCTTCAAACTCCCATCACTTAGTAAATTCCAAAGGTTTGGGGAGCTATGAGGCAGGAACCCTGGATGAAAACCAACTAGATATGAAAAAATATTCCAGACATATTTGGTCATCTAAATGACCAAATCTATTTTTCTTGTCAATCACAATATCACACCAGCCTACCTAATTACTTAATAAATAATAGTATTATTAGTAGCAGGAGTAACGACTTGACCAATACTCCTGAATTCCCCACTGGATTGTTCCATGTTCCATCCCTTTTAGGGTCTTCTCCCCATCAGCAGTTTTAAGAACCACACCCTGAGAGGTAAGTTTCAATTCATCAGTACCAGGCTAAAAACTGCTTTTGGCATTCTTGGTTCTGTAATTCATAAATTTGATAAGGAAGTTTTATCCATCAGTATGAGAGGAGTTAGTCCCAAAGTTTATTAGCTATTTTCCAAGATGCTGCTTTCTTTTTAAAAATGTGCTGTAAATATAGAACTGTAATTTAAAATAGTGCCCTTTAAATAGCTTGGAGGATAGAGTAAACAAATATAAGGCTACCATATCTGCGAGTTGATGTTTTAGGTCCTCCTCAAGTTTCTTCATTCCTGATAAAGTCCTATCTCAATGATTATTATATAACAGCTTTTATCATCTCTGAATTCATCTTAGTTTCATACACACACACACACACAACCTACCTACATATAACTTCTTAACTATCGGGATAAAAATGGACACAGTGCCACAGGTACATACATATAAAAATCTTTTATGCTATCTGTAATGAATCATTAATTATACTGATGCTGCACAACAATTTAATCTTTCTGCTTGAAGCATAACTTTCTTCTCAAGGACAAGACTCTTAGATCCTTCCTGCGGCACAGCAAAAAGCACAGACACTATATTCACACAGTTCTTGTCTTAAAGTCTGGCTTCCCTCATTTACTGGTTGGCTGATGTCAGCTAGTTACTGAAAGGTCTCTGAAACTCAGCTTTATACTTAGAGAGTTGTATGAGGATCGAAGGAGAAAATGATACGTAAGGTGCCAAGCATATTCAATGCACTTAATTGATGATGCTTATTATAATTTGGTTTGCTTAATCTCTAAATTTATTATACATGTAATTAATACTCAACCCTTGTCATTAGAAAAGTATGTCCACTAGAACAAATCCTAAGATAAACAGAACATGCTCCTTGATGGAATAAGCCATTTGTTAGGCAGAATTATAAAGATGATGCCTACGATTCCTGTTCTCAAACTCTAACCTAGGTATTGCAGGGATTCTGTAGTTGTAATTAAAGTCCCCAGTCAGTTGGCTTTAAAATGTGGAGATTAGCCATAATGTGCCTGATTTAATCACACATCCTTTAATAGGTAGAAATGGAAGACACAATGAGAAGTCAGGGAGATTCGAAGTGTGAGATGGATTGGACACACTATTGCTGGCTTTGAAGATGGAGAGAACCACAAGCCAAGGATGCAGGCAGCCTCTAGAAGCTGAAAACAACACCCAGCCAACAGGCAACTAGAAAATAGAAACCTCAGCACCACAACCGCAAGGAACTGGATTCTGCAAGCAAGCTGGCTGACTGTATGAGTCTTTCTCACTCTTCAGATAAGAGCCCAGGCTAGTCCAAACCTTGATTTTGGCTTAAGAGACCCTATACCGAGGACCCAGGATTTCTGACCTATAGAACGGTGAGCCAATGAACAGGGTCTGTTTTAAGCCATTACATGCTTGGTAGTTTATTATGCAGCAAGAGAAAACTAAGTCGTGTTCTTTTGTTTCTGATGCTTTTTCTGGTGTAGCTCCTGGCTTATTGTAAGTGTGCAACAAACATCTTTCCACGGAACGTTGAAATACTTTTTCAATGCCTATACTTATATTTTAAGAAAAGATAGTTAAGATATAAAATACTATTTGTCAAGGATCCTACTGATGACAAGGAAGGAGAGTAAAAAAAAAAAAAAAAAAAAAAAAAAAAAACCAAAGAAATGTATTTCTACATCATTATATGGGGACACCATTGCTGGTTCCCTCTGGGTATTCAGGTTTTAAATGAGCCAGTTCAAAGGTGCCTTGATATAGCCTTCTTGATGTGTCTCACACTCTCTAATATATTTAAATTATATGCAAGTTGAAATTCCATCCTATTTCTATGATACAAAGTTATTGATCCTATAGCTATCATGTTGCTATCAAATAAATACCCAATTCTTTGAATTTTCCTTTCAAGTTTATTTTAATTTTGTACTTTAAGCATCTGTATCATACTCCAATCATTTAAAGTAGTGTTGCTGAAGGCTCCTTTAAGGGCAGTTTAGCATGGTAACTAAGAAAGAAAATTCTCCTTCTACTTGAAACTCTGTTCACCACTGTAGCTGCAAGCCTGGGGCAAGTTACTATCCCTCCCTGTGTCCCAGTAACCTCATCCACAGAAAGGGGTGAATCACTGTGCCATTATTTCAAAGTTTGTTGTGGGAAAACAGGGAATGAATATATGCAAAGTACTTAGATCAGGCTTGACACCGTAAGATCCACACGACTATGTGCCACCATCACTTAATTTTGCATCTCTATATTCAAAAGTCAAACATTGCCTTTACATAGGATCTAAGCAGTTAGGAGCATCCCTTTGGGGGTAAAGCTGTGAAATTTCATTTTTACCCCTCTGATGGCAACAAAATCGCTTTGAATTAGCGCTTTTTAATACTCTGGCGTCTCTAAGCACTCACATTCCCAAAGGGGGAAAAAAAAAAATTTTTTTTTTTTAAATTCAAAATCCTTCCTTCTACGAGAAGAATGTTAGCTTTTCTAGAAAGTTAAAAAAAAAACCAACAACAAAAGAGTGAATTCGAGGTCCATGGCCACGACATGCCAACGGGAGGCTGGAGAGTAGCTGGTGTCCTCTGAAGACTGACACCACTTCCAACATGCGCCCCTCAGTCTCTCGTAAATTACTGCCGAAACGTGCAGCCTAGGGTCACGTGCAAGTTAGCCCACTGACTGGGATACAGAAGACGACTTCTGAACTCGCTTTTCCATGACTGAAAGGATAACGCACCAGCGCCACCTAGTCGCCCAAGTTCAACGTGCTCCTTCCCTATACTTACAGGGAATTAAGGCTGCTTTGACAAGTAGGAATGTAAAATCTGAGTTCCTGTTACCGCTGACATCACCCCTGTATTTATTTTAAGAAATACACCTCTCTTCAGCAAGCGACAGAAGTGATAACTTCAAGGTTCAGTTTAAGGTAACTATTCCTCTTGTTTGCTGCATTTATACCAGAGGGTTAACAAACTGCACCTACTTATTCTCAATACTGTTCTTTAATTTTGCTTGTATCTGAATTACGCGTCTGTCCCAGAGTTTCCAGCGTCACAAAGTAGGGCCTATGCTCTCCATTAAAGTTAAGACAGTATATAGAATATTCCAAGGGTGAAATCAGGCCTTTTATTACATGCTGCTTAAGAGATAACTGTTTGATTCTGTAATAAGGTACACACACAGTTAATGGTCTACATTCTTGCCTCAGGCTGGGGGAGGTTTGCAGGTAGAATTGGAAGCTCACAGGTAAATAACTGCCACATACACTTGACAGAAGCGGGTTCTCTGAGTCAGGAGCACCTGCCGCCCTGCCATATCTAGACCGGACGTGAACACCTGCGGTCAGGCCTGGGAATGTCTGTGCAGTGAGCCGGAGGAAGGTACAGGATTCTCAGAGGTGAGGGAGGGTCTACAGGTGGTCCAGCTCCATAAAGAGCTGCCATGTTGATTGACAAGTGGTGGGAGTGGAGGAAACCACACCAGCAAAGTTATGTCTACAAGAGTAATCCCTCACCTATGATGTTACTGTGTCACCCAACTTCAGGATGAAGGAAGCAAAAACAGTGCCACCGATGAATCATCATTCCATCCTCTTGAATGTGCATGGACAGAGTCCTCCTGAGGTGGGAATATGCTGCCAGCCTTCCTTCCTCTACCAAAGAGGCTGGGAATCTGTTGCTAATTCTAATAGCTACAGGACAAGTGGTGAGGAGGAAGAAACCCCAAGACGTTGCTCTTAGCCAGCCCTTTCTTCCTTTTTATAAAGCACGGCTATACTCAGACTAAAGTAATATAATCCCTCTCCTTCCGCCTTTTCTTTTTTCCTTCTTCCCTTACATCTTCTTAAAAAATTTTTCTATTGAACTCATTTACTTACTAAAATTAAAGACATTTCTGAGCTTTTCAAAGCTTCCCTTCTTTACCAGAAAATGCAGATTAAATACTTACAAAAAGTAAAAATCACAAAGACCGCTTTAAATCAAGGCTAGCACTTAACAAAATATCACTCAGTCAAATAGTACGATGGTAGTAGGAAAGTAATTTAAAAACAGGAAATATTTTGGGCTTCCCTGGTGGCGCAGTGGTTGGGAGTCCGCCTGCCGATGCAGGGGACGCGGGTTCGTGCCCGAGTCCGGGAGGATCCCACATGCCGCGGAGCCGCTGGGCCCGTGAGCCGTGGCCGCTGAGCCTGCGCGTCCGGAGCCTGTGCTCCACGACGGGAGAAGCCACAACACAACAGTGAGAGGCCCGCGTACCGCAAAAAAAAAAAAAAAAAAAAGAAAATATTTTAAGCTTCTAGGAAATCTATTTTCCTTAAAACTACAACAAAAGCCTATATTGACATATTTCATGTAAATTTAAAGTACACTTTCAGATCAACTTGTCAACCCACTCAGATGTTTTCCACAACTGTAGGTAACTTTACAGTATTGATGAAAGATGGAGATTTACACAGCACTAAAGCAAAATACCTACGTTCGGTATTATTGCTGCCTCTCAAAGGATGCCTTAAAATCCCATATAGTTATAGATTAAAAACTGAGAATCTACATAAAGGTCTTGCTTTAGAGTCTGTGCTCTCATCCAACAAGTTCACATGAACTAGCTACTTGAATGTATACCTGCAGCAAATACAGAGTTAAGTACTCATGGAGATTAAATGTTAATGGGACATAATACAATCGATAGGATTATTGAAATCTTCTGGCCACCATTTTCCTTCCACATGGTGATTTGGGCGCTTGGCATTTGGTGTTTGTGGCGGCATCTGCTGACTGATCTTCAAACCTCTTACTACTTCTTCCTGAACCGACAACCTAAACTGTATTTTCCTTTCTCCTCTGCAGTAACTTGCAGCAATAGATTGTGACAGGAAGTAATGTACAGCACCTACAGACCTGACCCGTTTAAAAAAAAAAAAAAAGAACTGTGTTCCTCCTCACTGCCTGCTTTGATGCCGTAAGCAGGGGACCTTGAAAATCAAATATTGAATATGGCTGAGCCGTAAGAAGGCTGGAAAAATATAGAGCCATGCTATAGAGTGGCAAAGGTGATAAATCCATGGTCCATAGTAAACTGGAAGGCAGATTAAAGGTAGCTCTAGCTGAAATGAATGGAAAAAGAACGGTAGTGTGTGTTGATGTTACTTTTATTTAGCGAAGAGCTACAAGAAAAGGGTGAGTGTAGGCATGGATTCTAAGCAGAAACGTAAAAGACGTGAGAGGATCTAGAAATATGGGAACTTTAAGATTGGCAAGGCCAACTGTTTCAGACCTCAGAGTAAGAAGTAAGGATGACAGAGGCTTTGAAAGACAAAGCCCATTAAGACCCTGACAAGGGCATCAATCAGATTAAGGGTGTGGACTCCCCCAGCTGGTCTGTTATCTCCAATGGCCTCAGGTTGGCTACCAAAGGGTGGGAGAGAAATGAGAGAGACAAAAATCAAGTTATAAGAATTCTGTCTGAGAAAGAACTTTGGGTTTGTTACCGATACACAGAGCTTACTGAAAGCAAATAGAAAAGTCTACTAGGTTTCCAAAGAAACCACAAGCTTGGACTCTCTGAATTTTAATCCCATCAGCAGGCCCTCTAGCAAGAAGGAGAAAGAGATTGTGAAAGTTTGCGAGCCTAGGAAGAAGGCCTAGGGCCCAACAGATATGTCTATGGGGAATAAAAGCAAGGAAGAAACTCCCAGTGGCGACAGAGGACAATGCACAAGGTAATGCCTCGCACAGTGCTGAAGTGGCATCTAATCAAGGAAGTTTCCCTGCCACCAGCTTAAAAGAACCTCTCCGTGATCACCCAGAAAGATTCCATCACTGCCTTGGACCAGTGACTGCTGTGTGATTCCCCTTCTTTCCTTTCCTAAAGGGGAATGTTTTTGCAGTTACCTTATCCTTGCCTCTCCAGTATGTCGAAGAGGAACTGATAAGTCATCAGTTTGGTCCATGGGTCTCTGAACCACAAGGACCAATTTATAAAGATGGCAAATTTAAACGCCTAGAGAGGCCAGGTTGCCAGTACAGGTGAGTTAAACACTGCACATATTTGAAGAATTGTAGAGCCTCTGTTGGACTGTAGAATAAGAGGTGGCGGCCACCGCTCACCTTCTAAACATTTTTTGCCACGTAGAAATGATGTTGCGGTTCCTCCCTTTTTGTTTTTTAAAAGAATACGGAAATCTGGATTCTTATGTAATGTTGGATCAAAATATTAAAAGGAATTTTACATATCATCAAAAAGAATGCAAATAACAAATGCTGGCTAGGATGTGGAGAAAAGGGTACCTTTGTGCACTGTTGGTGGGACTGTAAAGTGGTGCAGCCACTGTGGAGAACGGTATGGAGGTTCCTCAAAAAACTAAAAATGGGGGGCTTCCCTGGTGGCGCGGTGGTTGAGAGTCCGCCTGCCGACGCAGGGGACGCGGGTTCGTGCCCCGGTCCGGGAAGATCCCACATGCCGCGGAGCGGCTGGGCCCGTGAGCCATGGCCGCTGAGCCTGCGCGTCCGGAGCCTGTGCTCCGCCACGGGAGAGGCCGCGACAGTGAGAGGCCCGCGTACCACAAAAAAAAAAAAAAAAACTAAAAATGGAGTGGAGCTACCATATGATTCAGCAATCCCACTCCTGGGTATACATCTGAAGAAAAAACCCCACTAATTTGAAAAAACACATGCAGCCCAATGTTCACAGAAGTATTATTTACAATAGCCAAGGTATAGAAGCAACCCAAGTGCCCATCAACAGATGGATAAAGATGTGGTATATATGTGTGGGTACACACACACACACACACACACACACACACAATGGAATATTACTGAGCCATAAAAAGGAAAGAAATTTTGCCATTTGCAACAACAAGGATCGGCTTGTAAGGTATTATGTTTAGTGAAATAAGTCAAATAGAGAAGAACAAATACTACATGGTATCACTTATATGTGGAACCTAAAAAATGAAACCAACTAGTGAATGTAACAAAAAAGACACAGACTCATAGATATAGAAAACAAACTAGTGTTTACCAGTGGGGAGAGGGACGGGAGAGGAGCACATTAGGCATAATGGATTAAGAGGTACAAGCCAGTATGTATAAAAGAAATAAGCTACAAGGATGTACTGTACAGCACAGGGAATAAAACCAATATTTTGTAATAACTATAAATGGAGTAGAATCTTTAAGCAAATACATTTTATGGCTAACAGCAACATTTGCATAGTTGAAGTTGACCTGTGGGCTGCCTGTGACAGTGCTGTGTTTTTGTTTTTTAATTTACTAATTTTATTTTACTGTGGTTAAGAACACTTAACGTGAGATGTACCCTCTTCACAAATTTTTCAGTGTGCAAGTTTCTAAGACTAATCAAACAGACAATGCCAGAATAAGATGATCAGGAGTAATGGATCATTTTAGAGTAAAACATCCTGGAAGAATGCCAGTGAGCTCGTTAGGTGATACAAATTCTAACAGTGAGTCCTCATAAAAATATTTTAAAAATTGAGATATCCCCCAGAGAAGAGCCTTCATTCTCTGTGGCGGCGGGGGGTGGGGGGGGTCATATGTGCTACGGGGTAAAGTTGGAAGGCACGTTACCTTCAAAAGAACAACAATAATCCTTAAAACCAAGAGTCAACAAATCAAGAGAACATCAAACTTTCTGATGAAAAATCCCTGAGTGTATAAGAAGGAGAGATGCTTATTTCTCATCTGTTTTGTCTGGATTAGTAATACCATCAGACTGAGAGTAAGTTTCCTGCGATGATTCCTGGCAGCTCTTGTTTTGAAAATGAACTTTGTTAATAAAGTATTTATTCACATTTAAAATACACTTGAAATCTGTAATCATCTAAGTTCATAATTTTGGTACCTAATGACATGGCCTTATTTTTGAGGGTGAGCTTTTTGAGTAGGTTTTAAAGAAGAAAAATCAAGGAAACAGTAGACTTCGACAAAACAGCGACGTTAAGATGGCAAAATTAGACCACTGAGCGAGATCAACTCTGTAACGTATGTTTCTATCAGGAATAGCACTAACGGAATACATTCTGGTTGACTGTTTTTTAAAATCCCTGTTGTACATTCTGTCATTCTGTTTTAAACACATACGAATTTTTCCATGAAATGACAACTTGTTGATAAGAAAATCGAGCAAGTCAACAGTAGTGAGTCAATTCTCGCTACTTGATATTCTTCACATTTGTATGTTTCGCTTTACCTTCAGAACCAAAGCAAAATGCTAGAATCATTTAAATTGTATCTTTATCAGTAAGGGTGTAAAAATATCGGCAGATGAAATCAGCTGCAACTATGATGTTTCATTTACTGTTTTACTCAGTTTATGCCTTCTTCTAAATTATTTTGATCAGAATGTTTATAGGCAATAGATAAAACTGTTATTTCCCCATCAATGCATATTCTCTCTGAAGCTATTTAAAAATTCCAACACGGCATGATTTGTGAAGGTACAACCTAAACAATTTTGAGAGTTGGTCTGTACATTAGAGAAGCATAACAACTAGAATGTAA
Source organism: Platanista minor (assembly GCA_004363435.1). Lineage (NCBI taxonomy): Eukaryota > Metazoa > Chordata > Mammalia > Artiodactyla > Platanistidae > Platanista > Platanista minor. Next base: position 14,983 of record RJWK010001518.1, read on the forward strand.
TAAAAGTTATTCTAAATTCCTGGATATAGTATTAGTTCGCAACCCGTAAGTCTGAAAAGAAAACTTTAAACCCATCCTAAGGTAATTGATTCCCCAAGTCTTTCACTTCATGTGTCTCATATTGCCCTTAAGTGGCCAAAGGGTCTATTTTTACAGCATTAGAGGAGATGTACACCAGCTACCTGGTTTTTCTGTCTCAGACATGAAGACACAACCGAGGATTTTCAGGTGTTTGGACAACCAGCAGCAGGAAAGAAAAGACCAAGTTAAGTGACTAAATATTAAAGAGAAAGACACTGGAATGGACACTTTGTAGAACAGACGAGACTTTAAAAATTCTCACTGACAATGCCCTCTTGATTTTATTGATGGAATCATTTTTCTCCATGTTACCTCTAAATATTTGAGTTCCTGAGGCTTGGTCCAAGGTCCTTTCCCTCTACCTATGTGATCTCATCCAGTCCTATGGCATCAAATAACATCTATATACTGACTACACCCAAGGGTGTATCTTCACTTTTGACCCCTCCTCTGAAACGTCCCTCTAACTGCCTACAGCGCATCAGTGCCTATCAAATACACTGGATATCTCGGTGTATTTCCATTTTCACAGGTCTCTTACTACACCTCACACCCCAACATGCTTGTCCTAAGTCTTTCCCATGTCTGTAAATGTCCTAGCCCAATTACTCAAGACAAAATGGATATCAACTTCTTTTCTCTTTGTTTTCTCCATTTGCCCTCCCACATCTGACCTATCTCAACGGCTTCCTCAGCGTGAAAGAGTCTTCCCCAGATCTTGACATGGTTGGCATCTTCTGACTTTCATGTCTTAACCAGCTTGTCCCCTGCTTAGTGAGACTCTCCCTGATGACCCAGTCTCAAATACGTGGGTACGGACATCAGTGAATTGTGAAAAAGAGGAAAAAGGATGTGGAAAGGATGAGAGAAGTTAGCTCGATTAGATAAGAGAATATATTGTAAAATAACGGAAATGTATGACAACGATACTAAAATAGAGATGGCTCAAAAGAGAAACATCATTATTATAATCTAAAAATAGCAAAAGTGGAGAAAGGGAATTTACAGATATTATTTTGGCTTCACACTTAATTACTACCATAAGTCGATAAATTCCAAATAGATTTCAGAGTGAAGAAGGAAAATCAGCAGAGAGTGGACTACATTATTTACCCCCAAAGGTATTGATTTTAAAAGAAATAATTATAAAGACAACTCAGGTAGAGGGGAAAACTCTGCCATACAAGAATGACAACAAGCAATAAATAAAATGGAAAATGACTATAAAATATTTGTACAAATGGAATCAAAATTTATTACATCCTAAAGTAAGAATTTACATATGAGAATGTCACTTAGACAACAGATAAGGCCCCTCCCTTTAAATCCTGTATGAGAGGAAATTCAAATATTAACCTAATGTAACTAAAGTGTTCAATTCAATAGTAATTAAAGGAAAGTTATCTAAACCCCCATAACTGGTTTGGGTGGATCCTATTCTTACAGCCCTTCTGTGAATGTTAGAATCTTCTTTTCCAGCATTAACCTAGAGGGCGGGCAGTCGATATGCATGACCAAACAGCACTGTCCATCAATCATTTATCTGCTTTGGCTCTGCTGGTCTTGTTCCTGCTCTCTGGTCAGTTGACCAAGCTGAGTGGAATTTACTGCTGAAGAGGTTAATCTAGGCCATGCTTCCCCCATCAGAAAGAAGGCACGGAGCTCTCTGTTCCTCAGAAAGCCTGGCTCTCTTGGTTTTTTCCCATTTTTGTTCCTTCCTGTTACTAACTTCACAGCTCAACGTGAAATAAACTCTCACCACTTCGGTGCCTGTTTGTTTTGCATTATTCTAAGCTGTAGCTTCCAAAGGGGTGTCCAAAAATGTTAATGTGGAGGCAGTTGGTGAAAAGGTACTGGCCAGAAAGTAGTGTCTATACAGTGGAAGGGGTTTCTGTTTTCTGCTCCATGAAATTCTATAAGGAAGAATTTGCAGGCAAAGGGCATGGAAAGTATTATTTTACCTCCTCCGTGCTTCTGTGCCACTGTCTGTCCATGCTTTGAGAATGGAAATGTGTCCCAGGGTCTGGGAGAGCAGTGACCCTAACGGACCATGGCACACTTAAGATGGGGGAAGACAGACTTGCTTCCGTCTCAGCCATACGTCCATTATTTGTATTTTTTACCTGTTATGTAAAATTTCATCCTTATTATCAAACCATTTTATTTGCTTTCTCTGATTAAAGAAAATGTCAGATAGTTGAAGGCATCCTGAGGCAGGTAAAACAGAAGCTTGTGATCTGCTCTAACCAGAATGGGTACAGTACCATGCTTGCCTGCCAGAGGGAGGGACCTAAAACTTGACCAAGGCTACAGTTCTGAGCCTGGCCTTCAACTCTCCCCTCTACCACCCAGGCAAACTTTTAACTCCAAAATTGTACAAACCTAGAAAAATTATGTTGGCAGGCCGTAACAAGGAAAATTTAAATAAGTCATCAAATACAGTATTGGTAGGTAAATAGTGTTCTTGTCTCCAAGGTGAAGGGATTGAATATGAAGGGGTTTGGGGATAATGTTGGCCCTTCCGTTTTTTTCTTCTTTGTTGGCTTATTAGTTGTCTTAATGACACAGCTGTACGCCCTTAACATTTTAGTGTATGACATTTACTATATAACATGCTTCGACAATTACACCCCAACCTGAAGGTCCAGGTCAGATAGTAATTGGTCATTCTGTTGAGGCATGAATCAGATGGATATTGATATAAGGCAGAGGGCAAAAGCGGATTGATTTCCAGGCAAGGGTGTGCGCCTTACCACTGCCCATCATGCACATCTTACTGTGGCTCTTCTGTTTTTCTGCTTTTCCTCATGTGTGAACATTCAGCTAAAATATATATATATATATCCCCTAAGCATAATTGTAAATAAAGAGATGTGAGAAAAAGTGACATTTTCAAAGCACAGTCATACTGAGTAAAATAATCTAAACATCTCTGCATGATAACCACCTTTAAACAAGGAGTAACTCTGATAAAATCACTATCGACAACCATAAAAGTCAGTCACATAATTAATAAATGCCATTTCCTGATGCTTTTCATTTCCTGAGTTTCCCCTTACCCGGTTTCGCAAGCTATACAGATTACTTATTTCTGTTTTTAATTTATGTCAGAAAATCATCTAATAGCTTTACATTTGATCTCAAAAAAGTTAATTTGATGCTGACTGTATTTTTCTAAACGAGTTGAATGCTAGTTTTACTTGGATTTTATAATACATATATATATATATATATATATGAAATACATATGTCAGGAGGAAACTTCAGTGTGCATTTTCCCCCTACTAAAAATCCCCCAAAATAAACATGTGAAAATATATTGTAACTAATATAAATGAAGACTGCTGATTTTCAAATAAAGAACCCAAGGATAATTGCACTGCTGACTCTCTAGTTATTGGGTTTGGGAAATTTGAAATACCTTCATCTTGGGTATTGTATACCTGTAATTGTTGGAAAACTTAGATGCAAAATCAATGCCATGCAAGCTAATATTTTAAATAAATCTTATGTAAAATGTTATGAATTTATTAAATATTCATATGAATACATACCACTGTAATAATAATTTTCCCATAATTTGTTTCTAAATTAATTTGAAAGAATAGAATTGGTGAAGTTATCTTTACTTATTAAAGGATTAAAATGCTTCAGAAGTGAACGTTTTATCTACGTCTTCAAAGGAAAAAACTTAACATGGAATTTCCAGCAAAGTATAATAAAAGTGTTTATGTCTCTCTGTCCTATTTATATGACACCAATCAACGCATAATCCCATAAAGCATAATATGCCTGGTGTTAGGCTTCAATCTTCTCTCAAATTTTCATTGATATTGAAGACCCATGTGCAATAAAACAGCTCCTTTGAATGTGCATTTCCATTTGCATATGAGGATTGTGAAGAAGACTGCGAAATCTGAATCACAAATATCTATGACGAAAGTCTCAATTTTCCAGATCAACATCCATAACAAGACACCACCTGGAGGCGTCCCCATGCCCACGGAAACACATCTTCTGGGCAAAGAACCAACTGACTCCACGTGCAATGGGACAGAGAAAAGAGAAAAGTGACAGGAGACAAGGATGGCTATCAAACCATTTCTCTAAGGTTGCAACTGCACAAAACTTCTAGTCACCCCACTGCAACTAATCTCCAATGTTGTGAAAAGAAGCGTCTTTGCTCATAAAATATTGTCATTAAAAACAATGTAAAATTGTCTCAAATGTGACCTTAGCCAGTAACAGAAGTCATTCACAATAAATAAAAGTTCCATTATCATTTATAAAATAATTTAGAAAGAGAACAAAGCTAATGTATTAGAATTGTCTAGTTCATCAAGATAGATCCATTTATGAAAGTAGTTTATTTTATTCTATAATTAGGCAAAGACACTTAATTTTCTGACCCATCGTTTGATAGAAACAAAGTATGGTCTTTCCAGATTTCTTAACACAAATGTTGAAAAGAACAGTATCCACATTTTGTGTACATCAAAGTCACTCTCTTTTCCCCAACTCCCTTGTTTGTTTCTGCTGAATCTCACACAGGGTGACTGGCTTTGTTTCATAGTTTTAATTTTGTATGTAGGGTTCATGTTTGACTAGGTTTTATTGTATCTTGTGCAGGTAGATTGAGCACACAGGCCTCCAGAATATAGCTCCTTCCACTTCTTCTGGCACTG
>RJWK010001518.1:19848-30126 GCA_004363435.1 Platanista minor
TTTTTTTTTTTTTTTTTTTTTTTTTTTGTTGCGGCCTCTCCCGTTGCGGAGCACAGGCTCCGGACGCGCAGGCTCAGCGGCCACGGCTCACGGGCCCAGCCGCTCCGCAGCATGTGGGATCCTCCCGGACCAGGGCACGAACCCGCGTCCCCCGCATCGGCAGGCGGACCCTCGACCACTGCACCACCAGGGAAGCCCGCAGTACAGTCTTTGAGAGTCTAAAATTTCAAGGGTCATGGATAGACATTTGGAGTTCTCAGTCCCCGCTCCCTACCTTGCAAGGGTCCAAGGCCTTGTGTGTTTTCCCTACATGGTTCTTCAAAATATGTTCCTTCGTTATGGAGCTGGGCACATGCCCCTCAAGGGCAGTCACAGTTCAGCATTTCTCACTTCTCCTTTTCGGCTCTCTTGTCTTTGGGGCTTTGGGAATTTCCTTTTTCTATCTTGAAACTCAGGTATGTTATGAGACAATTCTGTTCCAATGTTTCCAGCACTGCTGTGGTTTTGCAGAAGGATGGTCTTAGGTTTTCTAATCCTCTTTATTTCAAGAAAGAGCAGTTCCTCCACTTGTTAAGTGAATGTAGGACCTTTTGCTTCCTTTGTCCAGAGAGAAGAGAGTCATGCATGAGTCAGATCAAATAAGTTTTGCACGCTAAAAATAAACAAATAAAATAACTTTTAAGTAGCCAGGTAGGTAGAAAGGATGGGATGGCAATTTTGACCCCAAGGGGAAGCTAAAGATGAATGCTGAGCTCACCAAGTACCCTGGAAAGGACTGCACACATGAAAGTACTTGGAAGTTGGTCCTTTGGAGGCAGGAATCCTCTCAAGGGAGCATGAAACCAATAGATTCACTCATCCTGGAACCTCCGTGCCTAGCTTTCCCCAGTACCGTGTGCATTTAATCTCTGGGCAAAGGTTTCCACCCTAAGCAGTCCTTCCCTCCACTTTGTGAATGGTGGGGCTATATCACTGAGCCTCTTGGTCCCTTCAGCAATGACTTCAGTATTAGTGGCACTAAGCCAGGTCGTCTCCATTTCTACCTGGCCTCTGTGAAGTGACTGATAGAGGAGCCTTTGCTACGCTCTACCTCCATGAAAGTGATGGCGTGGAGGAGAGTTGGGAGTGTTTGCGGCATGGGAGCGGGTTATTTGACAAGGAGCCCTCTTCACTGTGCACACAGCTGCAGAAGGAATCTGCCCATCTCTCCAGAGCATCTGCCACTGAGTCCAGAGCCTGCTGTTCAGAACTCTGGGCTGGCCCAGACTCTGCCACATCCCCTGGATTCCACATGCAAAACTTTCCGACCAAGGTCAACTTGATGCCTAGCTGGCTGTGGGAGGAGCCCTGCAGGAAAGTGAAACGTGAAGAACGTCTTCTTGATGTGACTGGCATGTGGATTCCAAGGACAGTGCACTCTGAGGGCAATGCAACATGTTATTTACACTAAAAACCATGTAAAGGAGATGCCTTGGTTACACAAGAGCGTGCTTAAACATCCATCACCATAGATTTTACATGTATTAGCATCAACTCACTCTTATCCATATAAACAGGTTTCACTCTGGATAAGCCCTAACCTGTATTTAATCCCAGAGTGCTATATGCTGACACCATCTACTTCTAAATGCATTTATTTACTATAGTCTACAATAAAGAAACTTACTGTGATATTAACAGAAAACACACATAATTAGTATGGTAAATTAGCAGCACCCCCAGAGTTCTAAAATGCGTTTCAAAGACAAGGATGATTGGTGGCTGCATTGTCGTCTGTTTTGTATATACTTTAAGATGAACAAATGAAATCAACCCTATATAAGAGTCAACATTATCTGCCTATCCTCTAGGCAATATCTTCTGTAGCCCTCCAGACAGAACCTCAGATTTTTATCTGTATGTCCACTCTTCCCCCACAGAGCCAAAGGCATGTGGGTAAAGTGACCATCAATCTTACTTCAATGTAGCTTCTTATTTTTCTGAGATTAGTCTTATGCCTCTTGCCAACTGCGTGTTGAAGAATGGACATATGATGGAACTCTGGCCAATATACTATGAAAAGTTGCCTTCTGTGGGGTTCTAGGAATAGTTTCTTCCCTTCCAGGAGAAACATACAAGAATAAATGTATTGTTTTACCTTTGGGTTTCCTGGTAAGTGTGAGATAAATCTCCTTATTCCTTGAGTCAGTTGGAATCAGAGTTTCTGTAACTTGCAGCCAAGAGCATGTTAATAGATAAACTAGGAGTTCAAAACAATTCAGAATTCTTTGGGCTGCTAATCCAAACAAGATAGGCTAGTGATATATCTACCAGAAGATACATAACAGTGTGATTAACATAGCTTAAAATGTACATGCTGAACTTGAAAGAAAAATACATATTTTTTCCAGGGATGATGATCTTAACTGCCACTGATATCTACACCATCAGGAATGGAAAGCCAGACTCCTGAACTCAATGGAAATATAGATTTGGCTGTTTTCATTTGTAATGAGGTAACTGAATTCTCGTTCTCACTCACGTACTTTCACAATATGAGAAAGGATTTAGACCCATCTGGAAGGCTGTGTAAGTGTACACTGACAGGCTCCACGTGCATGCTTTTCTTAGAGCTGGTCTAATTTAGACATCCTTTAATTATTCTTCCTTCTGAGAATGCGTCCTTCAATTCCTCTTCCTACTAACTTATTATATTCAAATATGATACACAAATGGTTGAAACCCCATCACCATGACAACATTTGGAACACTTGTGCCCAAATGACAATGGTGTGCTCTGGACTTGAACCAAGGCTATCTGAGAGCATTCCTGAAATCACAGGGTGATTAAAACAAATAATGATCTCCTGAGTCAGCCGTTCTTCTCCGGAACTTCTCTTCTCATTGATTAGCGGTGTTTTTCTCCAACACCAAAGCACTACTGTATAACAAACTGCTCAGAAAGTGACATCTCAATATACGCCTTTATACAAAAGATCAGAAAAACTGCGTTATTTGGTCCTCCTGAACACACTGCAAGAAAAATCTCTAAATAAACGCTGCAGTTTATGAGTGTGACCCTTTCCAGCCATGAGAGGAAGTTCACTCCATTGTCTTTTAAGTCCTCAATCGTTTCTCCACTTATAGTCTGGCAGTCAGTAATGAAGGAGGAAGGTCAGCTCTACAGTAACTCTGCACTTGCCGATCTTTAACATTTTCAAGAATGACAGATTCACTTCCCATTTGCTGTACCTGTGGAGACTATTTTGAAAGGACCTGACAATTTATGCAGCTCCACAAACAATATAGCATAACTTTAAGAAACAAATGACACCTGTCTAGCGGTTCACGATGTTGGATGATTAATGTCACACTTTTTGCAAACAAGGGACTGATTCATCTTTTTCCATCTTCCTAAGGGCTCCTGGGCAAAGGCAAGGTGAACATTTCATCTGTTCTGTCTTATAAGTAAGCATGCTTATAATGATGGCATCGAATGTACCTTCAGACCTGTCTACTGGGCATTAACCTTGAGATCTACCGTGTGACCAAATACAAATGCCAAGGAACAGTGCTATGAGCAATGAACAGAATGCACTTCAGAGAAGCTGTAGCATAGGCTGCTGAGACTACTTGGCAAAGCTTTCATGTATGTCTCTTCCAGCCACTAAATAATTACTCTAAGTTAACTTAAATACAAATCAATAAACAGCCATATATAATTTTTACTGCTCTACCTGACCTTTCCTAATTCATATAAGAAAATGCACTGTCCCAACTAAAGGACAAAACATGACACAGCACATCATAACCACGTAGTTGATTTTAATATTTAAGATATTTTTTCTCTGACTTTATTTTTGTTATCCTTGTATACATTACATCAAAACGCTGAATTTTGTTGAAAGAAGGGATTTACGGAATAATGAAACAATGTACTTTAATCAAAGGAGCAAAAGCACATCAGGTATTTTTGCTTTAAGTACTTGAAAATCAAAGAGTCCATAATTTTTTTAAAGTGTGACTTGTCTTTTATGAGGGCAGTATTCCTTCAGGAAGTATAATTAGTAAATTATTATATCGATTACAGTCTAGACTCTATTTGGACGTGAGTACCAAGCCTGCCAATTCCTGGCAGGATTCAGCTGGAAAAATTATTTACCTGTGACCTTTCTCCCTTCCTTGTTTACTAAATAAAGAGGATAATAACATCGGAGAAGATAAGTATTTTTGAAGATTTAGAAGTTAAAAAAAATCACTTATAAAAAAAATGACTTATAACAATGCTTGGCACATAATAGGACCCAATAAATAAAAACTATTAATTAGTACTATGACCCTTCAAAATGGTAGTAGTTCAGAGGATTTAAAATATGAGGACTTTAAGGGAATGCATCGAGATGAAATTTTGCCTTTAAAAAACAGGAAAAGGGGGCTTCCCCGGTGGCGCAGTGGTGGAGAGTCCGCCTGCCGATGCGGGGGACGCGGGTTCGTGCCCCGGTCCGGGAAGATCCCACATGCCGCGGAGCGGCTGGGCCCAGTGAGCCGTGGCCGCTGAGCCTGAGTGTCCGGAGCCTGTGCTCCACACCGGGAGAGGCCACAACAGTGAGAGGCCCGCGTACAGCAAAAAAACAAAACAAAACAAAACAAAACAGGAAAAGGTTATTAAGATTACTTTTGGGAGGGAGAAAATTAAATTATACAAAGGAAACAAATTTCTTTGTGGATACCCAACTCCATGTCATACCAGTTAAAATGCCTACCATTAAGTAAAAAATGAAAACAAACAAACAAAAACCCCTCAAATACAGAAAGACCTGGCTCTATGTGAGTTCTGGCAATTAACAGTACTGTTGCATACCTACCATTTGTCATATCAAGATGAGGATATAGTCCCTGCCCTCATGGAGTATCTATTCTAGTGGAGAAAACAGACCAAAAAAACCAAACAATTACAGAATGTGGCCTAAAATGAAGAAATTAAGCACTGTACTGGGAGAGAATGTTACATAGTCAGTGAAAGGGTGGTTACTCTAAGGATTATCAGAGAAATCCTGTACAAAAACTCAGATTTTAAGAATGAAAATTAGCTAGTCTTATACAAGCAGGGAGAGAGTCAAAGATTCATATTTTCCGTTTGCCAGACATCATAGGTACTAAGGATTCAGTGGTAACCTTACAGACAAAAGTCCTGCCCTGTTCGAGCGTATAATTTATGCTACGCAACGGGAAAACACTGAGGGATATTAGCAAACATAATAAGGTAAATGTTTTTAAAAGTTGGGTGATACCTTTGACTGTTGACTAGATAGTGGGGTGTAGTCAGGGAAGACCAGCAGTAGAGGAATGAATGAGGAGGCCATGGCCATAGGTCATGTAAGAGGATGAAGGGGGCTTAGGCTCAGACAGTGCAACACGATGAGAACATACTACCTATTTGAAATAAGCATTGAACACGGGTCAAGAAACACAATGATGGGCTTGTTATGGGGGTGGAAAGGAAGAAGTAATTGACATGATACCAAGATTTGTGGTTAGAGAAATGACCCAGATGACAATGTCACTTAACTGGGGAAGAGATGAGAATCAAAACAGGTTAAGTTAAAAATGTCTATGAGACGTGCAAGTGGAACCAGCAAGATGATAAGTATAAAACTCTTAATCACTGTTTGCAGATGACATGATACGATACATAGAGAATCCTAAAGATGCTACCAGAAAACTACTAGAGCTAATCAATGAATTTGGTAAAGTAGCAGGATACAAAATTAATGCACAGAAATCTCTGGCATTCCTATACACTAATGATGAAAAATCTGAAAGTGAAATCAAGTCAACACTCCCATTTACCATGGCAACAAAAAGAATAAAATATCTAGGAATAAACCTACCTAAGGAGACAAGAGACCTGTATGCAGAGAATTATAAGACACTGATGAAAGAAATTAAAGATGATACTAATAGATGGAGAGATATACCATGTTCCTGGATTGGAAGAATCAACATTGTGAAAATGACTCTACTACCCAAAGCAATTTACAGATTCAATGCAATCCCGATCAAACTACCACTGGCATTTTTCACAGAACTAGAACAAAAAATTTCACAATTTGTATGGAAACACAAAAGACCCCGAATAGCCAAAGCAATCTTGAGAATGAAAAATGGAGCTGGAGGAATCAGGCTCCCTGACTTCAGACTGTACTACAAAGCTACAGTAATCAAGACAGTATGGTACTGGCACCAGAAAACAGAAATACAGATCAATGGAACAGGATAGAAAGCCCAGAGATAAACCCACACACATATGGTCACCTTATCTTTGCTAAAGGAGGCAGGAATGTCCAGTGGAGAAAGGACAGCCTCTTCAATAAGTGGTGCAGGGAAAACTGGACAGGTACATGTAAAAGTATGAGACTAGAACACTCCCTAACACCATACACAAAAATAAGCTCAAAATGGACTGAAGACCTAAATGTAAGGCCAGAAACGATCAAACTCTTAGAGGAAAACATAGGCAGAACACTCTATGACATACACCACAGCAAGATCCTTTTTGACCCATCTCCTAGAGAAATGGAAATAAAAACAAAAATAAACAAATGGGACCTAATGAAACTTCAAAGCTTTTGCACAGCAAAGGAAACGATAAACAAAACAAAAGACAACCCGCAGAATGGGAGAAAATATTTGCAAATGAAGCAACTGACAAAGGATTAATCTCCAAAATTTACAAGCAGCTCATGAAGCTCAATAACAAAAAAACAAACAACCCAATCCAAAAATGGGCAGAAGACCTAAATAGACATTTCTCCAAAGAAGTACAGACTGCCAAAAAACACATGAAAGAATGCTCAACTTCATTAATCATTAGAGAAATGCAAATCAAAACTACAATGAGATATCATCTCACACCGGTCAGAATGGCCATCATCCAAAAATCTAGAAACAATAAATGCTGGAGAGCATGGGGAGAAAAGGGAACACTCTTGCACTGCTGGTGGGAATGTGAGTTGGTACAGCCACTATGGAGAACAGTATGGAGGTTCCTTAAAAAACTACAAATAGAACTACCACATGACCCAGCAATCCCACTACTGGGCATATACCCTGAGAAAACCATCATTCAAAAAGAGTCATGTACCAAACTGTTCATTGCAGCTCTATTTACAATAGCCAGGAAGGAAGGAGATGGAAACAATCTAAGTGTCCATCATCGGATGAATGGATAAAGAAGATGTGGCACATATATACAATGGAATATTACTCAGCCATAAAAAGAAACAAAATGGAGTTATTTGTAGTGGGGTGGAGGGACCTAGAGTCTGTCATACAGAATGAAGTAAGTCAGAAAGAGAAAGACAAATACCATATGCTAACACATATATATGGAATCTAAGAAAAAATGAAATGTCGTGAAGAACCTAGGGGCAAGACGGGAATAAAGACACAGACCTACTAGAGAATGGACTTGAGGATATGGGGAGGGGGAGGGGTAAGCCGTGATAAACTGAGAGTGGCATGGACATACGTACACTACCAAACGTGAAGTGGATAGCTAGTGGGAAGCCGCCGCATAGCACAGGGAGATAAGCTCGGTGCTTCGTGACCACCTGGATGGGTGGGATAGGGAGGGTGGGAGGGAGGAAGACGCAAGAGGGAGGAGATAGGGGAACATATGTATATGTATAACTGATTCACTTTGCTATAAAGCAGAAACTAACACCATTGTAAAGCAATTATACTCCAATAAAGATGTAAAAAAAATTAAATTAAAAAAAAAATCTTAGACTCGGTGTAGAATTTATTTATTTGTTTGTTTGAGAAGTACCTAAAACCAGTGGAATGGCTGAGATTACCTAGCGAGAAAAACAGAGAGAAATGGCAAATGGATTATATATAACGAGACTAAATTTCGTGATCGTAAGGGTCAAAGTGGGCTCTTCTCTCATCTGGAACATAACATTGACTGAATTCTCCTAATGGAAACTCAAAATCTTCAATAGAAAGGGCATCACTAATATAAAAGTCTCTTTTGTTGATGATCATTATGCAACAATAAGTTTTGTATTGCTTTCTTTCCAGAAATGTAAAGGAAAACGCTGAGTTACATGCTGCTTGTTTGGAACTTTATTAGAGTTGTAGTATACAAATTCCAAAAGTGTGTCAGTACAGTCCAATGAGAATCCAGTTCAGCAATGAATATTAAAGAAAAAAAAAGACTGAGTTAATTTTCCATTTTTGATCACTGGTATATGGCATATATGACGATAATGTAATATTAGTATTTCTTAATACCTATTTTTTTACTTTTAAAAAGTCTATATTGTACATAAACATACCTTTTTGATTACAAAAAGAGGGATAAAATGGAAAGTATAAATTTCATGATAAAATGTTTCTGTGGCATTCCAAATATATTGAAGAAAAATGTCCCAAAGGTTTCTGAAATACTGCATGGTACAAAATTGCTTGATATGCTATTTTGGAAACATTAGCATTATGGAATACAATCAACAGAATCTAATAATTACAGCAAATCCACGTAATTCCCATAAGTAAACATGTGCTATACATGTTATACAAATTACTATACTGTAAAATGCTTAATTGCATTCTATGTAAGGCAATTCATCAGAAAACAAGACTATCTCACTCTTGAGAGCATTTCAGAGTTTATCTAACAGCAACAGCAATAAAGGACCAAATCTCCAAATACATGCAAGACCAAAGACTGGCACAACAAATATGTAACGTATAGTGACCTTCCACTCATATACAGTCAAATAGCTTCTCAGAAGGTTTAAGTAATAGCAAGAAAGAGGTTTCAAACTGAGGATTCCAGTAAAAAATACTAATAAGGAATATGACAATTACCTCTGGCTTGGGACTCCCCTGATGGCGCAGCAGTTAAGACTCCACGATCCCAAAGCAGGGGGCCCGGGTTGGATCCCTGGTCAGGGAACTAGATCCCACACACATGCCACGACTAAGAGTTCACACACCACAACTAAGGAGCCCGCACGCCGCAGTTAAGATCCGGCGCAACCAAAAAAGTAAATAAATAGAAAAGAAAAGAAAATTACCACTGGCTCACATTTTTAATGTCTTTAATGTGTGTTTATGTAAATACTTGTTAAATAAACTAAAATGACTTAATGGCTTTTTCATTTCTACAGTAAATTTCCAAGTTAATCAATGAATGAATATATATCTTGCTTGGTACCAAATAATTCAACATGTTACATGTACCTACTTCACGTCATTAGCCTGGCCTGACTTCATCCAATCCTGTCCCTACAAATTACACTTGCAGAAACAAATGGCGGAACAGAACATCACCAAAAGAAACTATCCCTTCATCCTTTTTTTCCACCTCTATCCAAGAAACACGTTTAAATAAAATTATGATGTCCGGACTAGACTGATTCCAAACCGAGATGATTAAAGTTTTATCTTGTGAATAGACTCAATAGGGGATTATATTTCTCTCCTGACTCCGTTAATGTCTATTTTATCAGTACCTTATAAGTTAATAAGATATTTGGTGAACAGCAATCTCTCCATAGGTTTATTCTTCTAAGCACAGGAAAACTTAAGTTAATCACAGCTTCAAAATATTATACAATAAAACTAATTTAATTACACTTAGCAATGGCCACTAGACTCATTAAAATGTTAATGGAGCTTATAATTATTAAATTGCTTAATGATTGCTAATAAGAATAAATGACAAAATAAAATTTAAGTACAAAACAAAAATGCCCTCAGGTAATTTTTCTCAGCTTCAATCCCATTTGACATTGTACGTTAATATCCTAAGAAACATGGCAGATTTGAGACTTGTGATAAAGGACACAGCGTTGAACAGATTCCAAATAAATGTCTTTATGTCTAGCAAAAGCAATCAACTGCTTCATATAAAATTCCACAAATTATTTCCATACACTAATGAATTATTGATTAGAAACAAAGAAATATTATTAACAGAAATGGCATTCTGATATTTTGATAACTGTACTTTGCTTAGCAAAGTGTATTATATTTACACGTAAGTATATTTTTATAGCAATTAAATGAGTCTCAATATGTTTGAAATTCCATATCCAATTATTTTTATCTATTAGGTTTATGGTTTGCTGCAATAAAGTTCTAAAATAAATAATATTTGCTTTGAGGTATTTAGATAAATTAAAATTAAATTTATTTTTAGACAATTAGATGTATCTAGGGCTATTATAAAACTGGGCTCAGCAGTCACTCGTTTAGAGAAAAAACTGTAATAATGGGAAATTATTA